>JACEFZ010024807.1:507500-635000 GCA_014155875.1 Cepaea nemoralis
ATTAGCCACTGGACACTGATGCTTATGCTGGGGGGAGGATATGAGCACCTATGGACTTGTCCGGAGTACAATGAAGATACCCCAGCTAATAATTGATAACGCTTCCTGCTTAGTGTTCTTGTTTGTCCCCACACGCACACGCACACACACACACACACACACACACACACACACACACACACACACACACACACACACACACACACACACACACCTCTTTTAACTTGCTCTTCCCTCAGTCTGATCATGGGCGTAGGTTTATTCATAGTAATCACGTCGTTCTCGCAAACGACTTACTTCTCAACCTTTTTTTTTGGCCCATGCACCCCTTCACCACCAGGTCAGAGTGTCACCCCATCCCCCCTTTTCGTATTTTCTCCCTATAACGCAGTCCGGAGATGAACCTACAACCTTCGTGATGCGACGCAGTAACCTCTCGGCCAAGGAGATTCCCAGTTCCAATGAGAAAGAAAGTATCACAGTGACCTGTCATCGTTCGTTCATTGTCCGTGTCAGAATATCATCGTCAGTGTCTCAACTGTGTGTAAAGTGTAAGAGTTTGTTCTTATTAGTTTCAGTGATCATGTGAGGCATCATGTATGTGTCTAGATGTGAGGGGAATGTATGTGTTGGAGGGGTAAGTTCAGTATTGAAGTAAACGTCAAGCTCAGTATTTGCAGCGAACGAAGCGGACATCAATGTGACCAACCAGCCGGAAGTAGAATAGGAGCGCGTATTATACACAAAATTTTGTGCCGAATAATCACGTGACCAGCCAAAATTGTTGTGTATAGCGGCTCGTGCTATAAACAAAATTTTGTGTATAGTCACTTCGTAAGGGGAAACAGATACCTCCCTTTCACGGGAACATAATATTAATTTTATTGTTTGCAAGGGACATAACTCGCCAACGTTTTTCTAAAGAAGCAATTAGTTACATTAATTGTTAAATGTTTAATATAATGACACCAACTATTCACAGTTAACTCAGAAATTTGACATCCTAGAGTTTGAAATACTTCTACTGCTAAAAATGAATAAAATGTACTTTTTAATGAAATATATACAATGTTTCAATACTGCAAGCTCCGTGCACGATGTTAATGACAGTCTCCAATGGACGCCCTGACATTGATACTCTGGTTTCTCTTCACAACGTATGAACAGTGCATTCACGTCTTTCTATCGAAATGTACTCCATTTGTATGGCATATTTTCTCTTTCACGGATTATTTAAACATAACAGTGATATTAATTTTGTGGAAGTGAATTCGATAATTTTTCACCACGTGTAGATCTGGATTAAAATTTCCTCTGTCACGGATTATTCAAACATATCAGTGATTTCAATTGTGGGAAGTGTTTTCGATTGTTTTCACCACGTGTAAATCTGTATTAAAGATTTCCTCTGTCACGCATTTTATACGATGGAAAACCAAATTGTAAAACATGTCAACGTCAACATGAGTGAAGGTTTCGAGGGAGGAGCGTTCCACCAAGCAAACACACTTGTGTTTTCTATATCAGGACCTCATGTATTCCGGTTCAACTACTCGCTGATGGCGAGCGTCTTGAGGGGGCCTTGCGGGATCGGTAGGAACGGGATAAAATCCATCTACCGTTTTGAGGACCCTAAAAGATGGTACCCTACGCTGACACCGGAAGCAAAGGCGGCTCATTATGAACGGCTTCACGGGATGAAGCATGAACTGCAGGATCCTAAAGTAACTATTGTAATCGAAAACATAGAGAAGGAAAAGACCAAGGCTATTCACTGGATGCCTACAACCGCAAAGATTGAGACAGTGAAGCAAATAGCCGCGGAATATTTCGGGAGATATAAATGCTGAAGTGCATAAACTTAAAAACAGCACGGACAAGTGGTTACTTCTGTGCAACCCGAAAGAACCTCTGCCACATTACGTGGACATGGCGTTGGACGGGGTAGAAGACAAGCTACACCGTCTCTTGATCACAGTTCCGGGGCGCCGTACGGCGTGTACAGTCTGTGGGGAGGACTCCCACTGGAGTAATAAATGTCCGGCCAAAGTAAAAACCCAGAAGGGACCTAGATTGGCACAAAAAGTCACCTCGAACTCCCAGATAGTTCAACATAGTAAGGATAAGGAGGATGAAGACGGTTTCCAGCTGGTCAGTCGAAAAAGGGGAGGCTCAACCAAGAGCCTGTCTGACGGTGAGAGCTCGACACCTCCAACCTGCCAAACACCTGTTACCACGCTGACGCCCCTCAACAACCACGACTACCCTACACCGCCTGAAGCGAACAGGTCAAACAAAAAGAAATGTGTAAGGAATTATACTGAACAGATAACGACCAGCGCCATGACCGGAAGAGACAATGATAATATTAACACACCACCACGACAAAGAAACCTGTCAGATTCTGCTCCATGTCTCGTCATTGACTTAGATATTTCAAGCCCGGCAAAGGAATCTACTGACTATCTCCAGAAATGATAACATGAATACAGACAGTTTGAAATAAGAAAGAAAATTATACTCAACCGTTTCTTATATTACAACAAAAATGGCAGCGGAAATTAAAATAATGAGTATTAACATTCGAGGTATAAGAACAAAATTAATCATCTCATACCACTCATACACAAATATAAACCTGATTTTATACTCATACAGGAAACTAACGTTAACACCGACGAACACGCATCATATATCACAACATGCTTAGGTCTAAGACACTCTTGTTTTAGTCTTAGTACTCAACATATCAGATTGGGTACATCAATAATACAGAAATCGGACAGGTGGCAGATTATAGAGAAGGACTGCCAGGGTAGGATAGCCATAGTACAGGTGGGAAATAACCTACATAAATAAACAATTGTTAACATACACGCACCGTCTAACTACAGAAATCAGCCGCTCTTCTACCAAACACTGAAAAATTTATTATCACGCTCATATCGGGGTCACAGCATCATTTTATGGGGTGATTTTAACTGCGTACTTTCGATGCATGACCTTATAAATGGAGATATAAGAATGCAAATTAGAAACACAACAGGGGAGGAGGAACATCAATTAGACACATTGCAAACAAGTTTAGATATTCATAGGCTAACAGATGCATACAGGCAGACGCATCCCCATGGAACAGATACAACACACATGAACAATGCGCATAACAGAGAAGCGCGATTAGATAGAATTTATGCGCCCATAACACATCATACAACACACGTCAAGAATTTACAGGAGACACTGAACTTCACAGACCATAAGGCTGTAGTTGCAAAAATAAACACAGTAAAGCAACACCACATCTTAGAATAAATCTCCCCATTGGAAATTTAACAGCACACCTTTACAAAATCAGGACTATGTAGATTGCATAACAAAACTGATCCTAACATACACAAGCGATATACCAGAGGGTAATGCGCGAGAACTCTGGGAAACACTTAAACAAACTATACGAGAGAGAACTCAAACACTAGCAGCAGTAATACACAAGCAAAAACTACAACAAGAAAAAGTATTGGAAAAAGCAATTAAGCTCTTATTACAGACAGACAAAAATTCACCACACACCATAGCATTACAGGAAGAATTAGATCTCCACAGACATCACCGATTTCAGGGGGCTTTACTGCGAACAAAGTTACAAACTATAACACAAGAGATACCGAGTAAACAATACCTAGCGTTAGAACAAAACATACAGTGCAGCAGACAGATTGGCCAGATAATTGACAGGGAAGGAAATATACAAGTCAAGCCACAACAAATAGCCTTAGCCTTTGAAGATTATTATAAGAACCTTTACACAGAGGAAGACACGCAGGCGCACGTAAAAGAAAACTTTATGAAATTCACAAAACAACTTACAGAGGAACAGAAACTAACAATAGATACTGAATTAACACTAACAGATATAACAAAAGCGGTTCAAAGAATGCAGAAGGGCAAATCGCCTGGCCCTGACGGTATTACCGCTGAATTCTATCAGTTTTTCTTTCCTCTCATAGGGCCCCTTTTACTAACAGTATTCTCTGCATCTTTCCAGAAACATGAACTCCCATTCAGTTTCAACACGTCTTACATCACTCTTATTCCGAAGGAGAACACCGACAAGACACTTTTAAAGATTTACAGACCGATCTCGCTTTTAAACGTAGACTACAAGATTTTAACAAAGACTTTTGACGTATAAATTGAAACCAGTAATGGCATCTCTCATTCATGAAGACCAGCAATGTAGTGTACAACACCGGAATATCCAGCAACACACACACTTCATAAGGGACATCATCAACTACACACATCTGAAAAACTGTCAGTTCTCAATTCTCTCTTTAGATCAAGAAAAAGCATTCGACAGAATATCTCACTCATACCTCCACAAAACTCTCTCACACTGCAACGTGGGAAATTATTTTCGGACATGGGTCAAAATTTTATATTTGAAACCGGAAAGTTGGATTCTATTAAACCATACCCTAACCAATTCTTTGAGGTTGACTAGGTCAGTGAGACAGGGTGTCCATTGTCCCCATTACTGTACGTTGTCGCTCTAGAGCCACTTCTGGAAAAGATACGACAGGACGACAATGTCAGTGGTACGTTTTATCAGGGAAGGGTGAACAAAATCTGCGTGCTTATGCGGTCGATGCCATTTTCTTTCCGACAACTGAAAAATCTGAAAGGATCATTTTGGAAACGTTCTCATTTTTCGGCAAAGGGAATGGGGCAAAATTAAACGTCCAAACATCTACTATAATGGGTTTGGGCAAATGGAAAAAAAAGGCGGATTTTCCATTTGACTTAACATCAAACAATCTTGTAAAATTGTACGGAATAACGGAATAGTCTTCCCATGTCAACCAAATCAGACACACAAAGACACATGGCAAAATCTAGAGAAGAAAATAACAGATATGTTGCAGAGGTACAAATACAAAACAACTACCATATTTGGTAGAAGTACCATTGTTAATACATATATAATTCCCAAAATATTATATCTGTGCATAGTTCTAGACCCCCTCCACCACGTCAGACTGTCACAAACATAAACGAAGAGATTAGACGCTTTGTGTTTGGCAGCACCATCTACAATATCAAACATACTACACTCATGCAAGACAAAAAAGATGGAGGTATCGCCCTCCAAGACATAACAACCAAAATACAAGCACTTAGGATCAAACACTTAGGCGAAATCCTACAACACCCAGAAAAACACCCTTTAGCTCACTATTACATTGGAATTAGGCTATCTTATTTAAAACCTATTAGGAATACATCCTCACATTACTTTGGCACTCTCCCAACATTTTACGAAACATGTATTTCAGCCATTAAAGTACACGAAAACTTACTACACAAGAAAACACATACAATCTACAAGCATTTAGTTAAATTACAAGCAACTCCAGTACACCTCAGAATTAAAAGAGGACATCGATATTTCATAAAAGATTATACGAAACTTTCTCTAATATTCACAACAAGCAGATTACCCCAAAAGCAAAGGAAATTACATATAGGCTTGTTTACAGCATGACCCCAACAACAAAGAGAACAGCAAAAATAACTAAACAAATACTACAGTGTCAGCTTTGTAGACGGAACGTCCAAGAATCAGAAGAGCACATCTATTACGAATGCGACACAATCATGCCAACAAGAAATCTTCTACAAAACATACTAAACACTCATATGAAACAAAGAAAAGATGTTTACAAAGCAATCATGATAAATTCCATTCCTTACTCCACACAAGACATCCACACAAAGCTATTTGTTCTATTGGCAGAGTACAGACATCTTATATGGACATTAAGAAACAAAGCATTATACAATTACAGAACAATCAACAAAGAAATTGTCCAACAACTTTATCAACAAAAAATCTCGAACATTCTAACCTTAGCCCCACAAGCGCAAATCCCGTAAGAGTTTTGCCTGAAAACAGCACATATTACAGAAGAAGCAAAAAGCTTGTTTTGGTTTAAACAAAGGATACCACGATTGTAAATGTGTTTATTGACGGTATTAATAATCTTACAATTATTATTATTATTATTATTATTATTATTATTATTATTATTATTATTATTATTATTATTATTATTATTATTAATACTTTTATTACTATTGCTACCATTATGAATAATTTTACCCTTATTATATTTGAATGGGCAACATGAAACATATTGTGGATGTTTGTCTGCGTCGTTGGCAGTAACATATGTATGCTTTCGGGTGTGGATGCAGGTGTGTGTGTGTCTGGTGCATGTAATTGCACGCGCATGTGTATGAGTGTGTGATTGTGTGTGTTTGTGTGGGTGTGTGTAGCAGCCTTTAAACCAAGGCGATGTCTCAAGTATTAAAATGTTATATGGTAATGATATGGTTGAAAAGGAAAAAAAAAATATGCATCACCATGTATAAACAAATTAAATGAGCCCTTTAAGTTCCCAATAAGCTAAAATTGCAGGTAGTAGTCAGATTTGAGTCCTTCCCAGACACTATCACAGCTTTAAACCATTTATCTCCCTGGGGACACTATAACAGAGCTCCATCTCTGTTATAATTAGTTAAGGGGAAATAGAGAAGGGTTAGGAAATGTCGCACCCGTGAGCACTATTGAAAGCACCATTTCTAGGGAAGCTCACGGGTGACGTCAAAATAAAAACAGTTCCAGCTTAGCCTGTGGTCAGTCCGGGTGTGTTTTTCAAGAAGCTATATCACTGGAGAGTTATGGTCATAGACCATAACTTTAGGAAGGGAAAATCCCAACTGCACCTCCCCGCGGTAGAGGATGGAAACACACCACGGTGTGGCTAACACAGCTCTGGGGACCGAGTATCCACCGGAATAAGTGGACAACTCTGCAGCTGAGCAGAGCAGGGCACTCACTTGTCCTGACAGTCGGAAATGGCTGTCAAAGGCAGAGTTAAAAGACCACCGTGTGAATGTGGAAGTCAAGGGGAAACCACCACATTATCTTCCCAAGATTTCATGGCGACACACATTTCAGAAATAGTGAACGACGTTAATGGCTGTCTTAGGACATCCTCGTCCGGTAGGGACAGTCATGAGCCACAGGTGACACCAGACCGTCATCCAGCTACTGATGGCAAAACTAAAACAATAACTAAACTAAATAAATTTAGAGTAGGAACGTGGAATGTTAGGACATTAAATGAGCTAGGAAAGTTAAACAATGTTCTAAGAGAAATGGAAAACATGAAAATGAATATACTAGGCATAAGTGAGATGAGATGGAAGGGATCTGGCAAAATTATAACCGACAAACACACAATAATTTATTCTGGAGGGGACACACATGAAAAAGGTGTAGGAATAATATTTGATGAAAATACAGCCAAATCTATGACTGGATACTGGTGCATTTCAGATAGAGTTATAATGGTCAAAATCAAAGGCAAACCAATAGATATAAATATTATACAAGTATATGCACCAACAACAAACAGTAGTGATGAAGATATACAAAACTTTTACGATGAAGTTGAAATGGCAATAGCCCAAATTGGATCACAAGAAATAAAAATAATACTGGGGGATTTTAATGCAAAAGTAGGAAAGGGAAAAATAGAGGATATAGTGGGGAATTACGGTTTAGGTACAAGAAATGAAAGAGGAGAGAAACTAATAGAATGGGCAAATATTAATGATATGATAATTGGAAACACATGGTTTAAACACCATAAAAGACGACTATACACATGGAAAAGCCCTGATATGAAAATACGCAACCAAATTGACTACATACTTATTAATAAAAGATTTAGAAATGCATTAATTAATGTAAAGACAATGCCTGGTGCTGACGGTAACAGTGATCATGTACCACTATGTGGACAAATAAAAGTAAGATTAAAGAGAGGGGAAAAATGGTTAAAAACTTGAGACTTAATAAAGAGGTTCTGAAAGTAGATAAAGAAATTCAAGAACAATACAGAGTGACTGTGAAAAATAGGTACAATGCAATAGCTAAAATACAGAGTATAGATGAACAATGGGAAATGTTAAGGGACTCCATTCATCAAACTAGCAAAGAAATATTACCGGAGAGAAGCCAAAAAGCTAAGAAAAAATGGATGAATGAAGAAATCTTAAGGTTGATGGACAAAAGGAAACAGAATAAAAATGACAAACAAGAGTATGCTAAGATAAATAAAGAAATAAGAGATAAATGTGTGAAGGCAAAAGAAAGTTGGTTAAATGAGCAATGCAGAAAAATTGAATTAAATTCCATTAAAGATCAAAAAAGTATGTACAGACATATCAGCGAGCTCACAGGAAGAAAAATAAGAATAAATACAGGGTGTTTGAAATCAAAAACAGGACAGACTTTATTGGAGGAAGGTGCTATAATGAAGAGGTGGAATGAGTATATAAGAGAATTATATAATGGAGAAAGGGAAGAATTAACAGAAGAAAGTAACTTAGAAGGCCCACCTATTCTAAAAGAAGAAGTCGCTGATGCTATGAAACATATGAAGAAAGGAAAAACAGCTGGGCCAGATGAAATCACAATAGAAGAATTAGAAGTGTTGGGAGAATTTGGAGTAGATATATTAACCAAAATGTTGAATGATATTTACAGTAGTGGATATTTACCCAGTGATATGCTGAAATCTGTATTTATAGCTATACCAAAAAGACCAGGAGCAATTGATTGTGAAGATGTCCGTACAATTAACCTCATAAACCATGTCACTAAGCTTCTACTCAGAATTATAATGAGAAGAACAAGAAAGAAAATAAAAATGGAAATTAGTGAAGAACAGTATGGTTTTATGGAAGGAAAGGGTACAAACAATGCAATATATATATATTACGAACACTAATAGAAAGATCAATAGAGAAACAAAGAGACATATATTTATGCTTCATAGATTATACTAAGGCATTTGATAAAGTAAAACATGATGAGCTGATTAAAATGTTGGAAGATATCAACATTGATGGGAAAGATTTAAGAATAATAAAGAATATATACTGGAACCAAGTAGCAGCAATTAAAATGGGAAATAAAGAGGGTAGTTACGAACAGATAAAGCTAGGAGTACGACAGGGGTGTGTCTTGTCACCCGATCTCTTCTCCCTGTATAGCGAAGTAATAATGAGAGAGATCAAAGAGAAGCCAGGAATACTAATCGGAGTATATAATATAAACAATATACGCTATGCAGATGACACAGTATTGGTAGCGGATAATGCAACAGACCTACAACAATTGTTGGACAGTGTAGTAACAGAGAGTGCACAGAAAGGACTGTCCTTGAATATCAAGAAAACAGTAACAATGGTGATATCAAAGAAAATGGGGACGCCAAAATGTGACATAGAAATAGAAGGGGAAATTCTCAACCAAGTGGATAATTTTAAATACCTAGGGGCACTTATAACATCAGATGGAAGATGTACAAAAGAGATTAAGAGCAGAATAGGGCAGGCAAAGACAGCATTTCAGAAAATGAAGAGTATCTTATGCAATAAGTCGCTATCAATGAATGTAAGAAAGAGAGTACTAAAATGCTATATAGAACCAGTTTTGCTGTATGGCAGCGAATCTTGGAATGTAAATGAACAAATTAGGAAGAACTTAGAAGCAACAGAGATGTGGTTTTTAAGACGAATGTTGCGAATTCCTTGGACTGCCAGAGTAACTTACAACGATTGCCTGAAAGAGGCTAATGAAACTAGAATACTATATACAACAATAAGAAAGAGACAAACAGCTTTCTTTGGTCATGTGATGAGAAGAGAGGCATTGGAGAATATCGTGACAACTGGAAAGATCGAGGGGAAGAGAGGCAGAGGCAGACCAAGAGAAATGATGCTGGACGGACTGAGACGGTGGCATGGAGGAATATCATCAGCAGAGTTGATCCAGAACACCAAAGACCGAGATCTGTGGAGAGCCATGAACGCCTACGCCAGCCGGCACGGCACTTGATGATGATGATGATGATGATATCAACTTTATAATTACAGTTAATAAAAGCCGTTTACACTATCCAAGGCTTCAATGTCATCTACTGATATTATCGTTAAACCGTTCACTCTGTTACATGAGTGAAAATGGAGCCAGTGACCAGGATGCGGGTCATGAATTGTCGCGGAATGTAAGTTGCCTCCAGAACAGAAACATGGCTGTTTCTTTGTTTTCGTCAATACCTACGGCACGATGGCAGCTGAAAATTGTCGCTTACAGAGAAATTCAACAAGGCGGCGTCTCTGATCAAATCTTCGCTACACAGTAATATCAAAGCGTCTCTGATCACATCTTCGCTACATAGTGCGTCTCTGATCAAATACTGCGCTGCCCTGGCTGGTGTTTTTTGAGTCCGCCATATATATGGGAATTATAAGCTGTGTATCAAAATAATGCTTGCCATCATGTTCCAGAATAACCGTTGCTTTGAGCGTCAATATGTTTTACAAGAGCCGTTACCCTTGAACCAGCCTATGACCTTGGTCGTCGCTTGAGAGGAGATCAGGAGCTGTTATCATTGTTGAATCTGACCTCGCTTGACGGAATCAAAACCGAAAAATCGTTTGGATCAGCAGCTCAAATAACGAGAAAACCTCTAACGAAAAATTACTTCGCTTGATCATAAGTGTCTTGAACTCTGGCAATTATTAAAATGTTAAGCGATCACGTTGATGTAGAACTCTTGGAAGCGGGTAAGCAAATTGGGTTGCCGTCCTGTTGAAGAAAGGACCCTACTAAAGTCGCTTTAATTGCCAGATCGAGCCGTTTCAATGCGTCCAGAAGTGCCAATTCTTTGTCCAGATCTGCACTCCCTCGAGCGGAAAGAGCAGCCATAAATTTGAAAGTGTCATGATGGAATGAAGAAACTCTTTCCTTGGTGAAGCTTGTCGAGCCTTATCGAGCCTTATCGAGCCTTATCGAGCCTTGTCGAGCCTTATCGAGCCTTGTCGATCCTTGTTCAAGTACTTGGGTGTCAGATACCGTGCCTCTCAGTCTCAGCATACGTGAGCATAGACGTCGAGAAGAATATGTAAGAGTTAATTTTCGATTGGACCATTGGAAAATTAGTTTCAACAAGAAAAGGGTAATCCAAATAACTTTTTCTATTAGATAGAAAATTTATTGATTAATGTGAACTAAATTTTTTTAAGAAGAAGAACTATTAGATTACGTCCTTTAGTTAATTTAAGAGTGTATATTAATGGTTATTGATTGTTTTTTTTTTTTGTTGCTTATATAAGTTGTGTAGTAAAATATTTCAGTATGGCAGAAGAACAAGGTTCATTAACACAAGTTTTGACTGGAGTAGGCACAGTGATAGATAGACTTAACACAGTCATGAAACAACAAGGAATGGCAACTGAAATTGTTAAATTTAGTGGACAGGCGAAAGATTTTAAGAAGTGGATAACTTCCATAGAGAAGCATGCATATTTGGTGGCAGCAACAGATGAAGAAAAAATGAAACTTGCTTATCAGGCAGCGACAGAACCGGTTTCTGATCATATCAGAAGAAAATTAGAAGCTAGAGTAGATGAAACATGGGAACAGTTCAAGGACGATCTAGCCCATAAGTACGCTGAAATCACGGACCCACAACATGCGTTTTCAGTGTTAAGACAATCCAAGCAAAACACTGGAGAAACTGTACAATTGTTTAGGGATAGATTGATCAACCTAGCTGAGGAAGCATTCCTGGGACAGAACGTACGAGGAGAAGAAGTGGAGCGGATGTTGGTCGGGATTTTTGTAGATGGTATAAAGTCAGATGGACTGAAATTTAAATTGATGAGAGAAAACCCTGAGAGGTTATCACAAGCTGTAGATATAGCTGTACAAGAGGAGAATTTGAGAAGAAGATTTAGATTGAGAGTAGGACGAGAAATAGGAACTAGTCGAGAAGACAGGATTGAAGAGCCTATGGAAATAGGACAAACAAGGTTCGGATGGAATAGGAGAGGAGGCATACAGACATTACAAGGAAGTAACGGAAATGCTTACGATAGAAGAAGACAAATGAGAAGTCCTATAAGTGAGACGGTAGGTAACACAAATAACACAAATATAGTCTGTTGGGGTTGTGGCCAACGTGGACACATTTTTCGCTTCTGTGGTAACAGGCGTGTCCAGTCGAACACACAAAATAGAAATGTCAATAGCAGATTAAATAGGAATTTGGAGGATAGACACAGAAGTTTTACAAGTCCAAGAACGCAGGAAAACCGGCGCCCTACCTATTAAATAGGACCTGCAGTAGGAGGGAAGATAACAAGGTCCCAAGATTTAAAGAATATTTTAATAACAGGTATAGCAGGACGAGTAAGAAGTGCTCTCAATTAGATGAAATCAAACAGTTTACAGTGAATAAAACAGATCCCAGTTCATGTATAATAGAAATAGGGAAGTATAGAGTTCGTACATTAATTGATTCGGGAGCTCAGGTTAGTGTAATCAAGGAAAGTTTTTTATACAAAATAATGAGAAATTGCAAAATATTCAGAAGTCATAATAATCTTCACTCTGTTACAGGACAGAATTTACAAGTAATTGGACAAACAATAATAAATCTTAAATTAGGAGGGATCAACGTAAGACATCTTTTTCATGTAGTGAAAGATTTAAATAGAAATATGCTTATAGGTAGAGATTTTTTAAATAAAAAACGGTGTAAAACTTTTTTTTTGATTTGCACAAATTAAAATTCAAGGACGTATATGTAGATTTGGAAGAAGACATGCACATTTCAGCACTGGTTAGAGTTAAAATGTCTACGGCGTTAAAACCACAGACGGTTAATTTGATACAGGCAAAGGTAAAAAGAAATCCGTATTATTTAGTAGGACACACAGTTAGAATCACTGAATTGCAAAGGGAGGTAATTGATGAGCCTGGTCTAGAAGTGCCGGATGGAATAATATCATTAGATAAACAATTAACTTTTCCAGTAATAGATTATTAACAACACAGGTAGAGAAATTAAATTATACAGAGGATGTGTAATAGCCAAAGTAGAACATGATATTAATGGCATATTAGCAACAGATAGAGTAGAACTGCCGTGAATAAATTATTCAGAAACTCCTAAGGAAAGAATTAATTACAGACACAGATGCGAAAGAAAAGGGAACGTGCAGAATGATGAATTGATCCATCCATTCAGAAGACATACATCTCAAATACATTCAGTAGACAAAATAACAAGAGAACAAGAATTATTAGCACAGTTAAAAACTCCACCAGAAAATAAGGAAATATTAGAACGACTTATAAAAGAGAATCAAGACGTTTTTGCAATTAATGACTTAGAATTGGGAAAGACAAAAACAGTTACGATGGAAATAGATACTGGAGATCACCCACCAATCAGTTTAAAACCATACAGAACTCCTCTAAGGAATAGAGAAATTGTTGAAAAAGCAATAGAAGATATGCTAAAAGCGGGAATCATAACAAGGGCCAAATCAGAGTGGTCATCTCCGATAGTAATTGTGACCAAGAAGGACGGGAGTCATCGCTTCTGCTGTGACTACCGGGCGTTGAACAAAATCACTAAGAATGTAGCGTACCCATTGCCGGTGATTGACGATATTTTAGGCTTACTTAATGGGTCTACCTTCTTCACTACGTTAGATGCAAGATCAGGATTTTGGTGTATACCTATGTCCCCAGATGCCGAAAAGAAGAGTGCTTTTTGTGCACACACAGGTTCTTACGAATTCTTACGAATGCCTTTTGGAGTACGTACGGCGCCTTCTCATTATATGCTATTAATAAATCAAGTATTGGAGGGCATGCAAAACTTTGCATTGGCATACATAGATGACATTTTGATTTACACAGCAGGAGACGTACAAAATCACCTGAAACATGTAAAATTAGTATTTGACAGATTAAGAATACATGATGTTAAATTGAAACTTAGTAAATGTGAATTTCTAAAAACAGAAACAAAGTATTTGGGGTACATCATTAATAGAGACGGAATTAAACCAGATCAGGATAAGGTAAAGGTTATTAGAGAATTACCTACTCCAACTAACGTAAAGGAAGTTCGTGCTTTTATAGGTACATGTGGGTACTATCGCCGGTTTATTCCAGGTTTTTCGAAAATAGCGGAGCCCATCACTAACCTGACTGGCAAATACGCTAGATTTAAGTGGGATGATGAATGTCAAAAAGCGTTTGAGTTTCTAAAAAATAGCTTAACAGTAGTGCCACTATTAACACATCCAGATCTGAATAAACAGCTAACATTGTATACAGATGCTTCAGATAATGCTATAGGAGCATGTTTGGTTCAACCATATGAAGGAAAAGAATCTGGAATACCAGGAGTTAAAAATGAAAGACCAATATATTTTTTGTCACATAAACTTAGCAAATCTCAGCGCAAATGGTCGACTATTGAGAAGGAAGCTTATGCTATTCATTATGCTCTTCAGAAACTTAATTATTATCTACATAACGCAAAATTTATTATTAGAACTAATCACATGCCTTTAAAATCTTTATTAGAAGCTCCAGTGCAGAACAGAAAAATACAGACATGGGCGTTGAATCTACAGGGATACGATACTAGAATAGAATACGTACCAGGTAGGAACAATACATGTGCAGACTTATTGTCCAGAATCCCGTATCCACAGTCATCAGGAAACACGGAAGACGAAGGTGAACCGGAAATAGACGACCGAAACTGGCAAGTAAATATATTAGATTCTGCCATAATAAATAGAGAAGATTTTGAGAGTTTACCGTCGGATCAAGAGTCTGAACCTAGAGCAGAAGACCCACATTTAAAGCAATTTAATATGAAAGAAGAACAAGAATTAGATCCAAAAGTTCTGGAAATAAAACAGAAATTAAAAGAAACGGGTGAAAACAAATATAAGAAGAATTATTTAGTTTTGCAAGATGATGAACAGTTATATTATGTGAATGAAAGAAACGAACAGTTAAGAAAATATATTCCAAAACATTTAGAAAGTGAAATTCTAAAGGCGTATCATGATGAGAATGGTCATCTCGGTCGTGTTAGTGAAAGCACTCACGAATAAATATTATTGGCCGAATTTATTTAAAACTGCTTGTAAATACGTTGATACGTGTGAAAAATGTAGATTAAGAAATATGAAAACAATCAAATGTCCCTTACAAGATACTGATATTCCTCAGTTTCCTAATGCAAAAAGTCAGCTTAGATATATCAGGTCCTCACCCTAGAACACTATCAGGGAATGTATATTTAATTCATATTGTAGATATCTATAGTCTGTGGCCGGAAGTTTATGCAATCCCAGACAAGAGCGCAGATACTATCATTAATATTTTTTTACAGGAATTCATACCAAGATTTAGTTGCCCACAGATCGTACTCACGGATAACGGTAAAGAGTTTGTGAACAAGAAATTTGAGAAGTTATTAAAAGATTTGAATATAAATCATATAAAGACCTCGTATTATAGACCTTCTTCAAATGCTAAAAACGAAAGACAACATAGAACACTGTACAACATTATAGCAAAGATTGTCGATGAACATGAAAAAGATTGGGATCTATTCCTGGGACCTGCCCTAAGCGCAATACGCACAAATCAAAATGATAGCACAGGGTTTTCACCATTTTATTTATTGCACGGGAGAGAACCTATACTACCCATTGACAATCTGTTAAAACCAAGACGTAAATATATGGGGGAAGATTTTCAGGAAGTTATTATACAAGAAATGCACAAAGCGCATGTGAGGTTAAAGAACAATATAATTAAAGCTAGAGAAAGACAAAAGAAGTACAGAAACGAAAATACACAATTACAGGAATTCAAAGTAGGTGATAGAGTTTATTATAAGAAGCATAGAAGGAACTCCAAATTTGATGCTCATTGGATTCCAGGTTATTATATTTTAGAAAGGTTAGGTACTGTGTCATACAATATAAAGAACCAAATCACAGGACATGTAGCGAGGGCACACGTAGAGCACTTAAGAAGAGATAATGAAGATAAGAAAGACAATAATAATAATTATGATTCAGACGACTTATATTCAGATGGACAACTCGTCAGAAGAACTACAATACCCCTAGATTTTGGAAAAGATCCGGTACAAAGTCAGTTAATAACAACACCAGTTTACGATGATACATGTGAACAGACAACACCGAAAACGTTGATGAAAGAAGAGAGGAATACGTATGATGGTTATTATGATACTGTTAAATCAATGGAAGAAGCAGTAAACGCTCCATTCAAAAATACCAGACAAGCAGTAAAAAGGAGAATAGAAAGACAGAAAGAAAGAGAGGTGAAAAGACAGAGGAGAATCAGAGAAAATTCATCAAGCGGTGAGTACATGCCCCTACTCGAAAGGTCGTTAAGAAGGCATGATAAACAAATTAGACTGGATATAGAAAGAAAAAAACTAGCGGCTGCTAGAGATAGATATACAGACGAAGAAGAAGGAATGGATGAAAATTCAGAATCTAATAGAGATAGTAGTATGGAGGAAAATATTTCTTTACGAGAGGAAGAAGATATTGATGTGGAAATAGCGATTATACAGAAAAATTTAGAGTTACTGGAGAAATGGAGATCTGGGAATTAAATGGATAGAAAATGCTGCGGATAGCAAGATATAAATTTGGTGATTTAAAAAGGAAAGTGATAATTGATGAAATACATTAGCTGTATATGACACAATTGTATAGAAAATAGTTTTATTGATACTTATAATGAGTTGTCTTGAGGAGTAGACATGACACTATATATTTACGTATTAAGATAGCTAATATGGATGTAAATTCGAGTGTGGTATATTTTTACTGTAATTTTATTGCCAATTGATTTTATGATTTGACTTCTTGAGTTTTCTTAAATAGATAAATAAATTATTGTTAGTCCGTAAAAGTGACTAACAATTGATAGGATGTATGTTATATTAGTTTTGAATTGCTTAATTGCATGTATTTGATATGAGGGGAAAGAGAAACGATGTTTAATAACCTGGGGGGGGGGGGGGGTATGATGTCCTGTTGTGATTTTATTTTGCGTAACTCATAATTTAAGTGAATTGTCTTGTGTGTTGAATAAGAATTACCTTGTTTATAAATATGTTGGAAATTGGTTAAGTTAAGTTTAATTCACAAACAGTTATGGTTTTGTCTAGTATAGAAGCAATACATGGGGCTTTATATAAAACCCTTCGTTCAGAAAATAGTTAATAAACTACTGAAGACTAGTAGAGAGACACATTATCTTTGGGAATAATAAGTTCATGAGCATATTCATAGTGGCTATGAAGGTGAGGAAACATATGCCATATTTAAATGGGGTTACTAAAGGGTTCTGGTGGAGTTAAAAATAGGAGCTGCATTAAGTCAGCATTGATTGAATATATATGGATTGGATGCCATATTAGGGAAGAAAAGATTAACGCGATTAACGTCTATAGCAGTGAAGTAAATGGGGGGGGGGGGGAACTGGTTATTAGAAATGGATATTGAGGGGGCCGCTGTGAATGGCAGAGCATATGGTTGAATACGTCAATAGACAGGGATACTTATCATGGGATTTGAGGGGGAAAATATAGGAGCTGTGAAACAGCGTTAATTTAAACATATGTTCATGAAAAATGAGCATGGTTTCATGATGATGGAACATGAGACAGGTGAAATGTAGTCGTGTATGTGGCAATATAAATATTGAAGATATTTTAGATCGACTTAGTTTATAACAAACAGAGATATAAGTTCATAAGATGTGTTTTTGAAAAACTTTTAATATTTGGAAAAGTTTTTGCGTTTGCAAGGGAGGTAAATGTGATTGGTTTCTGACTATTTCCTTATATCTTTATAACTGGGTGCGCACCCCATCTATATTTTTCTGTCTATACTGGTGTGGTTGATGATGAGAGAGAATGAGAACTTACGTGATGCAAACTATATACTAACAATTTTGTGAATACTTATAATCCTGAATGTTTTTTGAAACCTTGTGTACTCAGAACAGAAGAAGAAGTAACAACGAAAGTAGCAGTTAGCTATAAGAGAGAGAGAGTATTAAAGGTATTCTAGGAGACAACTAAAGAGATTGAAATCGAAATAAGAAGGTTTAGGTAATTAAGATTGGGTTAGTAAGTTGGTAGTGAGAGAAAATTAAGTGGGATTATGGAATATATAGGTTAGGGAAGTGAGACTTTTGAGAAAAGTCTTTTTAAAGAAGGGGAAGAGTATAACAGAGCTCCATCTCTGTTATAGTTAGTTAAGGGGAAATAGAGAAGGGTTAGGAAATGTCGCACCCGTGAGCACTGTTGAAAGCACCATTTCTAGGGAAGCTCACGGGTGACGTCAAAAATATAAACAGTTCCATCTTAGCTTGTAGGTCAGTCCGGGTGTGTTTTGCAAGAAGCTATATCAACTTTATAATTACAGTTAATAAAAGCCGTTTACACTATCCAAGGTTTCAATGTCATCTATTGATATTATCGTTGAACCGTTCACTCTGTTACAACACGCCGTGGACTCTAATTGCTAGTTTTAAATCCCTGATTCTTGTCCCCCACACAAAAGGGGTCATGAACATTTACAGGACACTAGAGCGTCATCCTGTAATTTGACATCAGGCCAACAACACCAACAATGTGAACCTTCACCTCGGTAGCTAAGTGACCCAGACATTACAAAGAAGCCACATTTTAATGGGAATGATGATTTAAAGTTTATTTCCCAAGCTCATGGCTTTCAATGTACTGCTGTCTCCAGAAAGCATGAGATAGATCAAGATAGAATGTGTGTGTGTGTGTGTTAGCGAGAGAGAGAGAGAGAGAGAGAGAGAGAGAGAGAGAGAGAGAGAGAGAGAGAGAGAGAGAGAGAGAGAGAGAGAGAGAGAGAGAAATGGACAGGTGTTACATACATTCCGCTTGTGGAAGTGGAAATGAAGCATATGCAAAGCATGTGTGCTTACATGCACTATGCCATAAATGTCATATTGGCATAACTGTATATATGTATGTATTTGTTTTATTCACACATGTGACATCTAACACTGACAAACGGCAACGCTCTGTAATGTACACAAACAAAAGAAACACAAATTACACCTTGTAAATATGCATTGCTTTGTATGAAATAAACGTTTAAAAAAATATTATTCAAAGATGTCCTTCATTGGCATTTTGACAGGCGTGTAAAAGGCCAAAAGAAAAAAGAAAAAGAAATCATTCAAAGATGTGAACTGATATAACAGATATAACACTAGTGGTTCACGGAATGCAGAAGGGCAAATCGCCTGGCCCTGACGGTATTACCGCTGAATTCTATCAGTTTTTCTTTCCTCTTCTAGGTCCCCTTTTACTAGCAGTATTCTCTGAATCTTTCCACAAACGAGAACTCCCATCCAGCTTTAAAACATCTTACATCACTCTTATTTCGAAGGAGAACACCGACAAGACACTTTTACAGTGTTACAGACCGATCTCGCTTTTAAACGTAGACTACAAGATTTTAACAAAGACTTTGTCGAATAAATTGAAACCAGTAATGGCATCTCTCATTCATGAAGACCAGCAATGTAGTGTACAACACCGGAATATCCAGCAACACACAGACTTCATAAGGGACATCATCAACTACACACATCTGAAAAACTGTCAGTCCTCAATTCTCTCTTTAGATCAAGAAAAAGCATTCGACAGAATATCTCACTCATACCTCCACAAAACTCTCTCACACTGCAACGAGGGAAATTATTTTCGGACATGGGTCAAATTTTTTTATTTGAAACCGGAAAGTCGGATTCTATTAAACCATACCCTAACCAATTCTTTCAGGTTGACTAGGTCAGTGAGACAGGGTGTCCCTTGTCCCCATTACTGTACGTTGTCGCACTAGAGCCACTTCTAGAAAAGATACGACAGGAAGACAATGTCAGAGGTACATTCATACCAGGGAAGGGTGAACAAAATCTGCGTGCTTATGCGGTCAATGCCATTTTCTTTCCGAGAACTGAAAAATCTGTAAGGATCATTTTGGAAACGTTCTCGTTTTTCGGCAAAGGGAATGGGGCAAAATTAAACGTCCAAAATCTACTATAATGGGTTTTGGCAAATGGAAAAATAAGGCGGATTTTCCATTTGACTTAACATCAAACAATCTTGTAAAATTGTACGGAATAGTCTTCCCATGTCAACCAAACCAGACACACAAAGACACATGGCAAAATCTAGAGAAGAAAATAACAGATATGTTGCAGAGGTACAAATACAAAACAACTACCATATTTGGTAGAAGTACCATTGTTAATACATATATAATTCCAAAAATACTATAACTGTGCACAGTTCTAGACCCCCCCCCCCCCCCCCCCCACGTCAGAATGTCACAAACATAAATGAAGAGATTAGACGCTTTGTGTTTGGCAGCACCATCTACAGTATCAAACATACTACACTCATGCAAGACAAAAAAGATGGAGGTATCGCCCTCTAAGACATAACAACCAAAATACAAGCACTTAGGATCAAACACGTAGGCGAAATCCTACAACACCCAGAAAAACACCCTTTAGCTCACTATTACATTGGAATTAGGCTATCTTATTTAAAACCTATTAGGAATACATCCTCACATTACTTTGGCACTCTCCCAACATTTTACAAAACATGTATTTCAGCCATTAAAGGACATGAAAAATTACTACACAAGAAAACACATACAATCTACAAGCATTTAGTTAAATTACAAGCAACTCCAGTACACCTCAGAATTAAAAGAGGACATCGATATTTCATAAAAGATTATACCGAAACTTTCTCTAATATTCACAACAAGCAGATTACCCCAAAAGCAAAGGAAATTACATATAGGCTTGTTTACAGCATGACCCCAACAACAGAGAGAACAGCAAAAATAACTAAACAAATACTACAGTGTCAGCTTTGTAGACGGAACGTCCAAGAATCAGAAGAGCACATCTATTACGAATGCGACACAATCATGCCAACAAGAAATCTCCTACAAAACATCCTAAACACTCATACGAAACAAAGAAAAGATGTTTACAATACAAAGCAATCATGATAAATTCCATTCCTTACTCCACACAAGACATCCACACAAAGCTACTTGTTCTATTGGCAGAGTACAGACATCTTATATGGACATTAAGAAACAAAGCATTATACAATTACAGAACAATCAACAAAGAAATTGTCCAACAACTTTATCAACAAAATATCTCGAACATTCTAACCTTAGCCCCACAAGCGCAAATCCCGTAAGAGTTTTGCCTGAAGACAGCACATATTACAGAAGAAGCAAATAACTTGTTTTAAACAAAGGATACCACAACTGTAAATGTGTTTATTGACGGTATTAATAATCTTACAATTATTATTATTATTATTATTATTATTATTATTATTATTATTATTATTATTATTAATACTTTATTATTGCTACCATTATGAATAACTTTACCCTTATTATATTTGAATGTGCAACATGAAACATATTGTGGATGTTTGTCTGTGTCGTTGGCAGAAACATATATATGCGTTCTGGTGTGGATGCAGGTGTGTGTGTGTGTGTGTGTGTGTGTGTGTGTGTGTGTGTGTGTGGTGCATGTATTTGCACGCGCATGTGTATGAGTGTGTGATTGTGTGTGTTTGTGTCGGTGTGTGCGCGTGTAGCAGCCTTTAAACCAAGGCGATGTCTCAAGTATTAAAATGTTATATGGTAATGATATGGTTGAAAAGGAAAAAATATGCATCACCATGTATAAACAAATTAAATGAGTCCTTTAAGTACCCAATAAGCTAAAGTTGCCGGTAGTGGTCAGATTTTGAGTCCTTCCCAGACACTATCACAGCTTTGAACCATTTATCTCCCTGGGGACAGGCCATGGACTCTAATTGCTAGTGTTAAATCGCTGATTCTTGTCCACCAAACAAAAGGGGTCATGAACATTTACAGGACACTAGAGCGTCATCCTGTAATTTTACATCAGGCCAACAACACCAACAATGTGAACCTTCACCTCGGTAGCTAAGTGACCCAGAAATTACAAAGAAGCCGCATTTTAATGGGAATGATGATTTAAAGTTTATTGCCCAAGCTCATGGCATTCAATGTACTGCTGTCTCCAGAAAGCATGAGACAGATCAAGATAAAATGTGTGTGTGTGTGTGTGTGTGTGTGTGTGAGAGAGAGAGAGAGAGAGAGAGAGAGAGAGAGAGAGAGAGAGAGAGAGAGAGAGAGAGAGAGAGAGAGAGAGAGAGAGAGAGAGAGATGGACAGGTGTTACATACATTCCACTTGTGGAAGTGGGAATGAGGCATATGCAAGGCATGTGTGTTTACTTGCACTATGCCATAAATGTCATATTATCATAACTGTTTATATGTATGTATTTGTTTTATTCACACATGTGACACCTAACACTAACAAACGGCAATGCTCTGTAATTTACACAAACAAAAGAAACACACATTACACCTTGTAAATATACATTGCTTTGTATGAAATAAACGTTTGAAAAAAAATCAAAGATGTCGATCT
Organism: Cepaea nemoralis; assembly: GCA_014155875.1. Lineage (NCBI taxonomy): Eukaryota > Metazoa > Mollusca > Gastropoda > Stylommatophora > Helicidae > Cepaea > Cepaea nemoralis. The sequence goes on from JACEFZ010024807.1 coordinate 530,072, forward strand.
TAATCTAAGAGGATGTTGGCTAATGTATGTCTAGGGGATTAGGTTTGATTCTCTTCTCACTTCAGGATGTAAGGTGATCATTGAAATCTACCACAAATACAAGGAGAAAACACTTCAATCCTTGAAACAATGGTATCTGTGTGTAGGTTTCCCCTCACACTTCATCACCCTTTAAATTTAATATAGTGCTAGAGGACATAGATTGGTTACAATATATAAAACAACCACTGTTAAACAAACATCAAAATTTAATTGACGTAAACCTCAACATTTTTGTACAAACAGATCAATCATTAAATCAAGATCTGTAGTTGTGACAAAACCGCCGGGGCTTGGTCTGGTTTGCCACGATAGATACAATCCCCTGCCTTTGCTCCAACCACCTCAATAGCACTCTACATCTACCAGGCCCCACACAAGCCGGGACAGCTTAACCTTCCCTCCCTCACCTAGGGTTCCAAACCCCAAGGGGGCTCGGACCAGACACCAGTCATATCACTGCACAAAGTCATAGCTAAGAGAACAAAAATTTAATTCTGAACTACGTCAACCACAACACAGAGAAGGATGGCTGAAAGCCAGACTAGAAGAACTATGTACAATATCAGAGATGCAGATGAGTAGTCATCATCATGGAGGCGGACGATAGCTCGTGCGGTTGTCCAGTCGTGGTAGCGACTCACCCAGGCTCCTCCAGTGGACTGGAACTCCAAGGACTGCTGCCTCTCCACAGTTCCCTCTTCACACAGAGAACCAAGCAAGGGCTGATCAAGCGCCGTACCACTGCCTGGCTGACACTGCACCGAAGAACAAGGATCCTTCCTTGCTGTCGTCCTATATCACTCGTCACACTCCTGATGAAGTCTGGGCCGACCCTAGAACATTAGCGGTCTCCCACTTGCAGAAAAACTACATGTAGCACTGTCTCAAAATACACAAGAGCCTGGTCACACCTCTATCTCATAAGTGACCCACACACTGATATGTCACCTACAAAATGAGCGGTTGCTCCACCTGAACACACAATGTCACTGGTAAAGTCTATCAGGTGATTAAACACCTCACCCTGTTTCCATGTCCTTGGACAAATAGATCTTCACACAGTATCATGTAACTACCCTGATCAATGGGTAGTAATCACAACCTAGCATACACTGTCAACAGTTCATCACGACGGCATGAGGTAGCTCCCTACCTTAACAAACATTGTCAACAGTTCATCACATTGGCATGAGGTAGCTCCCTACCTTACCACACATGTCACTCTGGTGTTCCCACCAATGTTGTAATCAATGTCCTAGGTCACTGGACCACATGTTGGCTTCAGAAAGGTAACCAATGTAGAAACACTATTTAAGCATATATTATACACGGTGTCCCCTGACAACCCAGCCGGGTCAGAAGCATATTACACAGGCCATGGTGACCGGTATCAATGATCACTCTGCTCAACTGGAAAGTTCACTACCTTGCAATCACCAAGGTGTACACTGAGGTTGAATGTCACCAGTGCTTCACTGGCTTGAATCACCAGACGTTTCAGTGTTGGATCCTCACAGGATCGGATGACACTCGTCGGACTCTTGACGGAGGTCCTAACATAGACCTACCGACTTATTCAGCACTCAGCTCCTTTCAACATTGATCTCGCAGAATCAGATGACCACTCCCAGTATAGCCTCAATCAACTTCTGGATAGGCACTGGAATGAGTGGGCCCATAGAGCTCATGGTGAAGCTCTTGAATCTTCTTCTGTATAGTAATAACAGATCCTGAAACACGGAGAGGTTGGTGTGAGTACTCAACTACAACAAAGACTACCAGCATCTCCACCCCGTCACCTGCCTCTCAGACATTCCTCATGTCTACCAACATGAGTATGTAATCATCACATCATAGATCTACTTAGTCACTATAATATATAGGCATAATGATGGTAGAAAAAGCAATAGCACACCTGTTCAGTCAAGTAACACTTCTGGGCTACATATAACCCCTAGCACCAGAGTCGACTGTATGACTCTGTCAAGCATCCTTCGCCTGGTGCCAGTCCAATCCGGTTTCATCTTCCATCATCAATCAACATATACACTTACTTTCCTTTCAGTGTAGGGATTACTGTATCGAGAAGGTGTCCAGCCGGACATCTCCTTCCTGACAGACTCATCAATTCATCAATCCCTTAACCCATGGACTGATCAATTACACACATTAATAACTATATGCCCATAATGAATTATACTCCTGATAATTCATTACTATAGCATTAACCAAGGAGAACTCATGACTCGTGACACTTAAATAACAAAATCATATCACAGCCATAGTGTCAGGTCTGGGATCCCTGCCCCAGATCCTGAGTTGCCCTTGTATTCACTGACTATCTTTCAGGTCAGTCATACCTGTGCCGGTCGAGCACAGCTGTGGTGGCCATCCACCATTACACTTTCCCACAGCTACGGTGGGTCCCGTGTACCTTGTCCCGTGACGACTTAAGTCACGTCATCCAATGTAGCAAACCTCCAGACTCCACTACCAAACTTTGACTCCACCTTTTGGGGGGGGGGGGGGGGGGTTATTCTTCTCATACACTACTACTTCACGGCAGTACTCCAAGTACTCCATAAAACAAATCAGGGTTCCAGAAGAGTAGAATATTAGAGACAGAAACGGTTAGGTTCAAACCTCGATCTATCTAGACACCACGGCCTCGAATTACGGAGTGCCGCATCACCCTCGATCGGGTATGTTCACTCTTCGGATCTGCACGATCGCATTGGGTCGGACCTATTACCAATCAGGTTGGGCGTACCGGCCTACCTCCCGCTGCTTAGACAAACGTAAGATGGAACATGCACGGTCATCATAGCGGACGGACATGACAAGCAGTAACTATAGTATCATGAATACCTTCTATCAACTGTTATCCTACCGATGCAACACCATTCGGCTTACGCGGAATAACACGGCTATCTGCCCACAGCAAATACACCACTGCTGATCTCACCTTGATTCCTCGAAAAATCACCATCACTGATAGAACAATTAAGTCACCACTTTAATGTCACGAAGCACATTCAACATCTTTAATAATAAGCTCTACCTTATCATTTACAGCGTCTCGCATGTTGATGTAATGACTGACAAACTGTCGCCTTGCCTGCGTAATTAATAAACCAAACCAGTAACTGCTACACACTGTAACGCACATCGTTCGGCCTATTTTATTTACACACCACTCGCTGTGGAATACGGCTTGCCCCGTCAGGTAACACATTACATCGCTGATCGATAAAGCCTACTTAAATATGCAACCGCCAACTGTAACGGATAACTCAATTTTGCGACGGCAATTAATTCATTCCGGGAACTCAGCACGGCATCACGACAACAATTAAATAATAGAATAAGTATTCAACTAACCTGTGATTGAAGAATCACAACCTTGACTGCAGATGTCCGCACTGGCCGCGATTATTGACATCAAAATTACATCAGCCTGTTGGCTGCGATCTGTTCACGCTGAGATTCGGTGGGCGACTGACCCCGACAATGTCAGTGCGCCGTCCACTCGCCTACACGGGCCGCGTGACTTTCATGACTCATGAAGAAAACCAGAGTCACGATAAGTTCCACCAACCCGTGCTGCCTGAAGCACTCGTGAACTTAGAGCTATTTCCCACGTACGCACTTGAGGGAACATTCTAGATTGTTCTATAAATAACTAGAATAGCTCCGCCCAGCACGACGTTTCTAGGGAAATCCACTATTAATTGATATTAATTTCAAGGGAGACCAACGCCTCGCACTCCCTTTAAAGGGCTATTATGCAGAGATATGCCGATCTGTAGGCGTTTCGTCACAGTAGTAGCATATAGATAATTGTAATGGCAACATTGAATTTCCAGAACAGGCATGGGAATGATTGGTAATATCAAAACACATTAACCCCATTGTCCCAAGGGAAAAAAACACCAATGTTATTACAAACAACACAACAACCATAAATTGGTTCTACTATCTTGACCTATTTTACCTAGATAAAACAAAACATTGGTCTAAGTTCAGAATAACCAAACATATAAAACAATTGTTTCTGACACCAGTTACAATTCTCATATTTAAAAATATAAATGAGACGGTGTCAGAATACTCAACCAAAACAACAACCTTCATTGAAAAAAGCTACTGAACTGACCTTCTACATCCATGACATGAAATATTCACACATAGAAAGCATCATTAGTACTAATAATAAAACTTATTATTTAATTACAGTCCTTTTCCTTAGGTGTTGCTGTCGGTTATTCTTCTCCAGTGCGAAGCAGATAATGTCCATATTTATCCAGGGCAGAAATAAATGTACTCAGTCATTTTCTACTTACATTATGTCCACTGAAGTTGGCTGGTGAATATTTATAATCCATAATCCAAGAATAGAATTATACACAAGCACATATCCCCTCCATGGGGCTGAATTCGAGAATGCTCTTTTGCAAGTGGGCTCTGTTTCCCAATTGAAATTGGTGCCCAGGTATGTCATACTTTCAGGAGATGCAACTTAAGCTCTTGCAGAAGGTTCTTCCCTATATAATCTTATCGATGAAAGAGATGACGACTGTCAAACAGTTAAGTTTATGTTATCCGTTTCCCAATTTTGTTCAAGAGGCCCTGTTACACACCCGGTTCATGTTGATAGGCCATCCCACACTTGGTGATGGGCAATTACGCCTACATGGAACCAGCGTAGAGTTCTGATTCATTCCATTTCAGTGTAGAACATACAATGCTGAGTCATTCATTTGGTTCATCTGGAATGATGTCCAGGATTGGTCTGCTTCAGGCATGGAACTGAAGAATATTAATTCCAACACACAAACTGGGAGTCGCAAAACACTCAGCCACTCAATGGGTGATGTGGTCAATAGCGCACACTTCGCCTTTATTTTCCAGAACATTTCATGGTACTTAGTTTCGGCTGAGTCGACCCGGGAGCAATAGTGGGGACTCAATTACATGATCTACGGGCTAGCCATTCGCTATCGCGCTCTTGACGGCCTGTGCATTTGGTAAGCGAAATTTAAGGGGAAACAGATACCTCTCTTTCACGTGAACATAATATTCATTTTATTGTTTGCAAGGGACATAACTCGCCAACGTTTTTTTCTAAAGAAGCAATTAGTTACATTAATTGTTAAATGTTTAATATAATGACACCAACTATTCACAGTTAACACAATAATTAGCAGACATAACATATGCACTCAATCAAATGCAAAAAGACAAAACACCAGGACCAGATGGACTCCCAGTAGAATTCTACCAACACTTCTTTCCTATCCTAGGCAATTTCCTTCTAAAAGTCTACCAAGAAGCTTTTCATAAACAAGAACTCCCAAACACTTGCAACATGTCATATATAACACTCATACCTAAAGACAACACAGGCAAAACACAGCTGAAAAACTATAGACCCATCTCATTAAACACAGACTACAAAATTCTAGCAAAATGATTTGCAAACAAAGTAAAAAATTTCTTGCCATCACTCATCCTTCCAGACCAACAGCGCAGTATTCAACACAGAAACATACACCAACATACACATTTCATGAGAGATTTCATTACATACACCCACCTGAAAGACTGTCAATCCTCCCTTTTATCTTTAGACCAGGAGAAGGCCTTTGACAGAATTTCACACTCATACTTACACAAAACACTAGCACACTGTAACATAGGACAATACTATAGACAGTGGATAGAAATATTGTATAAAAATCCTGAAAGTAAGGTACTGGTGAATCATTCACTCACTGCCAGTTTCAGAATCACCCCAAGATCTGTCAGACAAGGGTGTCCACTATCATCAGTCCTATATGTACTCACACTAGAACCACTCTTAGAAGCAATTAGACAAGACACTAACATTAAAGGTACATTTATACAAGGGTCTGGGGAGCGGAAATTAATTGCTTATGCAGATGACACCGCTTTCTTCCCTATAACCAACACTTCCATAGCGAACATACTTCACACCTTCAGACAGTTTGGTGAAGGAAGTGGGGCCAAAATAAACATACGGAAGTCTAACATAATGGGTCTAGGGAAGTGGAAGAATAAAGAAGATTTCCCCCCGGATCTAACAGTCACAGATAACATGACAATTTATGGGATCACATTTTCATCCAATCCCAGAAATACACATACAGCAACATGGCAATCACTGACAAAACAAATTATAGACATACTGCATAGGTTCAAATACAAGACATCAAATACTTTTGTAAGAATCACAATTGTAAACGCCTTAATCATTCCAAAAATAATATATTTAGCCACAGTATTAGACCCTCCAAAACAAACAATCACAGACATAAACAAAAACATCAGACAATTCATCTTTAGCAACACAATTCACAGTATAAATCACAAGACATTAATACAAGATAGGAAACGAGGAGGTGTAGCTGTACATGACCTACACAAAAATACAAGCATTAAGAATCAACCACATATGACGCATCATCAATCAACCAGATCAACACTGGCTAGCATTATACTATATTGCAGTTAGATTACACAGAATTAAGAAAATAGACAAACCAACACCGCACTATTACGGCACACTACCGCACTTCTACAGAACATGTAAGCAAGCAATTCAAGGCAATGAATACTCAATACAGCAGACAACAAAGCAGATATACAAATATTTAGTGAAACAACAAGCCCCACCACTACATCTGAGAATCAAAAGAGGATACAAATATTATATGAAAGACTATAGCTGCACCTTCACTAACTTACACAACAAACATATCACATCGAAATTCAAAGAAGTAGCATACAGGCTAATTTATAATATGACCCCGACAACAGAGAGAGAGAGAGAGAGAGAGAGAGAGAGAGAGAGAGAGAGATAGAGAGAGAGAGAGAGAGAGAGAGAGAGAGAGAGAGAGTGAGAGAGAGAGAGAGAGAAAGAGAGAGAGAGAGAGCAGCTTTCACCATCTTGTATCACAGACAGGCACTCTCGCTTTTTCATCCACGCTTAAAGAAATATCCGTTGTGTGGATGGTACATCACGTCTTTTATTTCAGGCGGACCTGAGATAGTTACACATTATACCCAGGCTGTGGCTGCCTGAACAAATATACATATGCCGCCTTCTCTACAATAATCATACACAATCACTTGCTCAAACTCCACACTCGCTATCTTCAACTAGCGCCCTCGAAAACTAAGCATTTGCACTCGGAAATACACAAGTGTCCTCTCTTGAAAACTGTCGCGTCCCGTCTGACGATTTCCAACACGTCTGCTGGCTTTGTCGTCCTAGATCCCGTGCTGTCCGTAAAACCCCGTGCTGTCTGTCAAACCCCGTGCTGTCCTATCATTCTCGTAGTCCGTCCGTGCTAAGCTGGGTTGTACTAACGTCTGGTCTGTTCAGGGTGGTATCCCGTGAACTGGCGTCCCCTAATATCCTCTAGGTTGGTCCTGTCCTTGTCCTAGTTATGAAACTCTGTGTCCCCACTTAAGTCCTGTCTCTCGTTTATCTACTGTCCTGTAGATGTTCTGTCTTATGACCCTTCTAAGTCCTGACTTGTGTTCTGTCTCTACCCTATCTACTACCCTGTAGATGTCCTTATCTAATGTCCTATATGTCAGTTACCTCTATTCTGTCCCTTGTCCTTTCTATGTCCTGCACGTACCTCCATCAAGCACCTTGACATACCCTCGTCCCTCCCCCGTATTGTGTCACGAAATCAAACATAGTGGGTGTGACACAATGTCGTAACAGCATATAAAAAATTAGTCGGAACTAATTTGTCAGTGTGTTGTAGGAGTTAATTACTCTGTCTTAGGTACCACTCTGATTCACATGGGTATGACACCAAGTTGATATATTTACCCACTGGTCTATGATCAGTGTAACATACTTGTAATGTTGCTAAGAGTCACTACTCTTCCACATTGCACTACTGGAAGCTGTATCGAACCAAGGCCAGTTTGTCTTACAATTATGGCTAAGTCATAAAATGCACTGCCTATCCAAACATCGAAAGTAGATGTCCCGAGACAATTTGTTCCTGTTACGGAAACAAATCATGAATATATTATTCATAGCTACCGTGAAATGTACATCAACATGTTTTATAAGTTCTGTGTCTGCTGATCTCTACCTGGCTGGCTTCAGCTTGCGGATAAATTGCCAACTATGTACTCAGAATTCACATAAATCTGTTGTGTCCCCTGTGACCGTGTGATCTCCCTTACTTTCAAATTAATGTTTGTACGTTATCTATTTGTGTTTTGTTTGTTTGCGTGTTGTATTATTCTTTATGTATGGTTAAATTAGAAACATAGGTGTATGTTTATAATTCATTTACTTAAGGCATTCAAGTGTCACAGATAGGTTTCTCTATCTCACAAATAAAGGCTTATGCTCAATTTCTGAGATGAGTTGCCGAACTGAGACTCTGGAAAACATTACCATAGTTGCAATGTAATTGTAACTTAAACACATATATAACAATTGCACGCTCACATGTGTTACACAGAAGACGTAGACAAATCATTAAAAAATCATGTGTGCAAAAAAGTGCACCATTGTTCATCCTTAATATTTTAATGCATCCATTCCTTCTTTCATTCCCTTTTCGCCCGCTCATTTAGACAATGCAATATTAAAAATGTTTCTCTTGTTGAAATAAAATAAGCTCGTTTTCTGACTTGCAGTATATTATAGTAGTAATTTCTATAGTACAATAATCTATTTACAGAATTATTTGATTGCTTCCGGCAATACTAAGGGAAGAAACTATAACTGGTTTTCTGTATTTTGGTCTAATGGGTGTTGTTAACCAAGGAAATATAATTTAACTAAACTAACTAGCTGTAGTAGAAGTGTGTTGGCTCCCTTAAAGTAAAATGCTGTTACTAAACCTAAAAAGTTTTAAATGTAATTAATTGTGGATTAATGCAATTTCTTGCCTAATTAAGTACTGTTACTAGCTTTTAAGAACGTTGTCTCATTAGAGACATGTAGATTATTATTCTACTACTTTGTAGGTGTTAATGGTTTAAATATTACTTCATTCTAAATGTAGCTAAATGATTTTAAATATTTCTGAGCTGTTTTCTTTAACTTATTCTTAACTTTCTATGCATATATTCTCACTACCAAGGAAATTTGTTTAATAGTGCTACTTCAATAAAAATAAGTTGAACTTAATACATATTATGTTTACTATAATATTACTAACAAATCTATGTACAGTAACTAATCTGTAGTAGCTCCAAATGACGGTGATGATGTAGCGTCCTCCTTCTGTTGAACTCCAAAGTCTGAGGGTCTGGTCAGAAAATCTGCTAACGTATTTTTAGTTCCTCGTATGTGCTTTACCGAAAACGAATAGTTCTGGAGTATAAGGGCACAGCGGTAGATTCTATTGTTTTTCGGAAGCCCTTTTTCAATCACTGTCAACGGGGAATTGTCAGTTTCAACGACGAAATGTGTTCCAGCAAGATACCTATTCAATTTAGTAATACAACACACTATTGCTAGAGCCTCCAATTGAGACACATCATATCTTGATTCTGTTGGAATAAGCTTGCGACTCACGTACACTATTGGATGAAAGATCCCATCGTAGGGCTGTAGGAGTACTCTCGAAATGGTTGTGGTACTCGCGTCTGTCCTAAGAGTGTAGGGTAATTTTGGATTACGTAACTTCAAGATAGGGATGTTACTGAAATAATGCTTCAGTTGTGACATTGCATTATTTAAAGAAGCATCTTGTACATTGATTTTTGCATTAGATTTTAACAAATCAGAAAATAAACTGGTAATCTGTGCCAAATTCGGAATGAATTTGTTATAATAGTTTACTAAGCCCAATAAGCTTCTCACTTGCTTCTTAGTTGTTGGCATAGTGAGATTCAGAATCTTAGTCACAATATTGTGATCACTTTTTAAGTGACCTTTTGATAGTTTTATGGCCTAGAAAGTCAATTTCTTCCAATGCCAAGCTCTACCTTAGTTGGTTTGACCCGTGAAGTCCAAATAATTTCTGTCATGGTCGAAAATATATTTTACAAATCGTTAGCATCAAAGGTAAGAAGATATACGATGGTAAATTAATAGCAACATGAAAGTGAAAATTTTCCTTTCGATTCAAATATCATTCAAGAATGGTGGATAATTATACTATAATTTGCAAAATTCTGCAAAGCAACATTAGGATGATAATCAATGGATCACATGATTGGTGTTGGATTGTAGTTGGTAAGCACCACCAGGCTGTCCATATACCTTCGAACATCATTAATGTATGGATTGTGATGGAAATGATTATGTGCACAATAATTCAGGTGTCTGTTATCTGTTACGTTCCTAGCTCTTATTACGTCGCTTGAAGCCACATGTCACTAGTGGCAATGTGTTACTTCGTTGTGTTGCAGATTGTGTTCGTCTGCTTAGTCATAAGGACTGGATGGATATGTGACGTTTTCAGTTCTGAGTCTGATGTCTGGATTGTCTGTTGTGTATACTGTCTGTTAATGTTAGTGTTGTTTTGTGATGTTATGGTATTGGTAGTGCAACTTTCTGTTAGTTTAGTAGTTTGGTCTCTAACAATTTTGTGTATAGCGTCACAATAGTTTGCCTGAAGAGAATCTATGTTATGAAACCTTCCATGTTGTTTTGTTGTGTTCTGAACATTTGCGTCCCTTTAATTTGTACATTTCAATTGCTGTTCTTGATTACTGAATTTTTCATTAGTGGTGGTTACTTTAATTGCTGGTTTTCTTTTCGTATACCTTTCTGCCATGCATTAATCTCTTCTCGCGTACAGTATTTTAAGTCCGGTACACACCCTATGATTAAATCTGTACAAGGGTTATCAAGAATTGCACACTTAAATGTGCCTGTAAGAAAGGGTGTAAAAATTCGAGCTGTGGCCAGTGGGTATTTCTCCACATTGACTGAAAATGTACGGCAATTCACACACTCGCCTGTGTAATCTTTTCTTTGGCAACTCCTTTCTTAGACCAATTAATGTACATCTGGAATCAAGCAAAAACTAACAAGGTCTATTGTTAACCATCCCCTGGTGGAAAGTTAATTTTCCCATGTCGAACATTACTGCATTGGCATTCCCATTAGCAATAGGGATTATATGCCCGCAATTCAAAATACTATCTTCGTGGAATTTATGGCATGTTTGGCATCTATCATAGTTAAGGATATCAATTGCTGCTAACGCATTCTCTTCACATTCTTGCATTTGTTCTTCATTACACTCGCTTTCTGACGATGAGTCAATGAGCACTGCATTCACACTTTCTAATTTCTGGCGACCTTTACATCGTGAACTATAATGGCCATAAGATTTGCAAAAGAAGCATTTAACAGCACGTCGGTATGTTTCTCTTTTATTTTGCTGTTTCTTTATCATCATCTCTAGAAGAGATGGATAATTTGGATTAGCATCACACATTTCAAACTGATCGTGAGAGAATTTGCAGTATGGACACTGCGGTGGATTTGGTTTTTGTTTTTCTCTGTATTTGAATGGGCTTTGAGGTTTACTATTAGCTGCTGCTACTATGTTATTCTCATCGATGTTAGAGCTAAATATGTCTCTGTTGGAAGAAAAATATGCTGACCCCCTCTTTTCTAATTGTTTTAAAGAATCACCATCAGCTTGTTGCAAACGTTTAGCAAAAGGGCTTGGGATTGTTGAAATAATTTTGTCCATAATCATTAAATTCCTAAGCTTTTCATAGTTCTTGTTAATCTTTGCAGCGTTCAGCAACTTATTATATGCGTCCTGTACGCGAGAGACGTAATCAATGAAGGTCTGAATATTTTAGGGTTTCAATTTGGAAAACTGCACTTGATAACCTGGGGCATCTAATAAAAAATGTTGCATGATACGTTGGTGAATATAGTCATAGTCATTCCTTAGTTCTTGGGGAATGGACTCTATTACTTTTAAAGGCTCTCCTGATAGATTCTTCATGTAAATCATTGCCCATTGCTCCCTTGGCACCTCCTGGAATTTTAACTGGAACTCAACATTCTCAGACCAGGCAGAAATTGAGTCGCCTTGGCAGAATGGTTTCACTATCCCTTTGTATTTTTTATATTTGTTTTCCTCTTCTTTACTTTTCAACTTTGTAGTTGCAATGTGTACATGAGACTCGACCTCCAGTTCTTTAATTTTTACTTGGGTCTGTGCCTCAATCTCCAGTTGTTTCTCCTTTAGCTTTGTTTCTTCTGATCTTTGTGCCAATTCTAACTCTTTTAGTTTAGTAGCTTCTGCCAGGTCTTTAAGTTTGGTCGCTTCTGCTTATTCAGCTAGTTCTTTTTTATGTAAGCGTTTTTGAGCTCTTTCCTCCCTCTCTGCATCTTTTGCCTCTTTCTCTGCAGCCGCTTGTCTATCTCTCTCCTCTTTTTCAATTGCCGCAATTCTATCAGTATGTTCTTTGTACTCTTTCTTAGCCCATTGTTCTAATTTATCCCCACTGTACCCTAGATCTTTCCCAGTCTCAATACATTCTTTTAATGTTGACATTGTTGCCCGTTGTATTCAAATAATCAATTTTACAATGTACAATAATAAAACAATATTTATCACACAATTGAATAATACAGATGTTACTTTACAGCATTGTAACAAAAAGAAGATGCTGCTTTAAATTACAGTGTCAAGAAATGGGGTACTTATCTGATCTTATGTAAATTTCTGCTCTTCACTCTGTCTCGAGGACAACTTTCTGCTTTCCCCTGTTACAATACTCGGGCTGTTAGTATCACTTTCACTCTCCACTTCTGGTGTGTAGAGTAATAACAATTAATATTCAAACGAAACAATGATAATGCAAGAAAAATTTTGTCTGTCGAGTCACTTTTTCAGAGAGGAGAACTGGAATATGGAATATATTTTTGTTAATTTTGTCGGTCATCGTGTCTTTTGTCGTGTTAATTATGTAGTGTAGTCTTCACTGGCTTGGGGCATCGCCTGAAACGTTATCCTGAAAACATGCTGTTTATCATTTTTACAATAATTCAAATACGTTTGATCGTGGTGGATTCAGTCTTACTTTCACCTTTAATATCATACGTTCATGTAAGTTAAGGTTTTAAACACTCACGCAAGCACTGGATTCGTTCAGTTAATCTTACACATGCCACTTTAGGTTTTACACACGCAGGCTGATGCCACGTTATAGTAGACAGTGAATTCTTTCAATACTTCTGACATCACGTTAAACTAGTTATCAGTTAAACTCATACACAGTTTACTTTACGTTCTGGTCTTACATACTCACGCAGGCGATGGATTCATACAGTCATTCGACTGCACACTTCTGACACCACGTTACACTTTTACTAGTCAGTTAGGCTATTATCACTGGCATAGGCTATGGATTTATTCAGTCATTCGACTGACCACTTTTGACACCACGTTACACTTTTACTAGTCAGTTAGGTTATTATCACTGGCATAGGCTAAGTATTTATTCAATCATTAGACTGCCACTTCTGACACCACGTTAAGCTGCCTGTCAACATCTTGTATCACACACAGGCACTCTCGCTTCTTCATCCACACCCAAAGAAACATCCGTTGTGTGGATGGTACATCACGTCTTTTATTTCAGGCGAACCTGAGATAGTTACACATTATACCCAGGCGGTGGCTGCCTGAACAAATATACATATGCCGCCTTCTCTACAATAATCATACACAATCACTTGCTCAAACTCCACACTCGCTATCTTCAACTAGCGCCTTCGAAAACTAAGCATTTGCACTCGGAAATACACAAGTGTCCTCTCTTGAAAACTGTCGCGTCTCGTCTGACGATTTCCAACACGTCTGCTGGCTTTGTCGTCCTAGATCCCTTGCTGTCTCTAAAACCTAGTGCTGTCTGTCAAACCTCGTGCTGTCCTACCATTCTCGTAGTCCGTCCGTGCTAAGTTCGGTTTGTACTTACGTCTGCCTTGATGTACTTCATTAACAATTGAATGTAGAACTTAACATCGATCGCAGTAAACTCGTTAACAGAGAAATTGTAATAATTAACTCTCACCTTCAATTCATGAAACGAATGCAGAAACAGATTTACGCAATCCGGTGAATGATATCACACGTTTAATAGTGCGCCGGATAATAATAATAGGCAATCGTCTCCTATACTGTTAACTCGCCCTTTATACAGAGTCGAAGTTTAACCTAGTATCTATGAAACTTCCCTAAGATTATCCAGTTTCACCTTGACGTACAATCTTCTAATCCGACGTTTCCAAAATTGAAAATGTGTCTAGGTTCGGTCCTTTCATTGATCATCCTTCAATAGATTCTTCCTCCTGTTATCTATTCGTCAAGCCTCGCAATCACCGCATCCCTCTCTTCACCAAACGCGGGCTCCACGAAAACGCATCCACTTCGCATAAGAATCTCACGTCTGTTTACTTGTTGTCCTCTGACGTCGAAGGTTTTTCCTTGGTTTTCGTGCCAATGGTTTAGTTTGGTATGTTCTTTTGGAAATCCCGTTTCTCTCCTTATGCATCTTCTTCTTGGTGTGTGCCCGTCGTTTGTAATGACATCTGGTCTGTTCAGGGTGGTATCCCGTGAACTGGCGTCCCCTACTATATCGAAACCCCAGTGCAGGAAATATCTGGTATGAAAAATTCACCACTATGATGGATGTAGTCTTTAGTAATGCTAGGGAAATAATATTGCTAGGTGACTTCAACATAGACGCTAACAAATCAAACAAAACATGGGAAAACATAATAGAGTCATATAATTTCCAACAGTTAGTCAAACAAGCCACTAGAATCACTAAATCATCTGCAACACTTATAGATCATATTTATACTACGTGTGCTAATAACATCACAGAATGTAGTGTACCTATCAATGCAATGAGCGATCACTATCCAGTATGTTGCACGTGGTCGAAAAGGGGCACCAAAACTCCCAAACACAAACATATAAGCATAAAATATAGAAATTACAAAAATTTCAATCCAGACGTCTTCTTACAAGATTTGGTCAACTCATCTCTAGATTATGTTTACCAGCTTCCTGACCCAGACGATGCTCTGGACCACTGGCTAAAGACCTTTCTAAGTATATTTGATAAACATGTTCCATTTAAGGAAGTTCGTGTTAAACATCACACAAAGCCCCCGTGGATCACACAGGAGGTAGTTGAACTTATGAGAGATCGCGACAGGGCTCACAAAAATAGAGATCTAACTATGTACCGTAGTCTGAGAAACAAAGTTCAATATGTTATTCGGAAGGAAAAGAAAAACTATTTTAAGAACATAGTAATAGATAAAACCAACACTAAAGATATATGGAAAGCAATTAATACCTTGACAAACAAACACAAATCATCACAATCATTACCATCAAATCAGGTTACATGTGATCAATTCAGTAGATACTTTCAGTCCGACATAAACCAACTGAAGGCTGCAATACCAGATGCGCCTCATGACATATCTTTATTATCATCATTCTGTGAGAACAAATGCTATGGACACATTTCCTCCAACATACCGCTAATGACGACAACCGAAGTATTTACTCATCTCCGTAATCTAAAAAACAATAACTCATCAGGACTAGATGGAATTAGTAGTCGGATCCTTCGCCATGCTGCACCGGCGATCTGCGAGTCACTAACTTTTATATATAATCAATGTCTAACCAGAGGTCACTTCCCATCAGCCTTTAAAATCGCTAAAGTGTATCCTCATTTAAAAGCTGGTCCTCTAGACGATCGTCTCATGAGTAATTATAGACCAATTTCCATATTATCCTCATTATCCAAACCGCTAGAAAAGCACATCCACAAAACAACACTAGATCACTTAGTTCGCCATAAACTGATAGTTGACAGTCAGTCAGGATTTCGGCCAAAATATTCTTGCCATACGGCACTAACAAACATGATAGAAAACTGGCATCAAAATATTAACAACAATACTCTATGTGGAGCGGTGTTTATAGACTTTAGGAAAGCATTCGATATGATAGATCATACTATTCTAATTAAAAAACTAGAAACAATGAAAGTAAGTTTTAATATAGTGACATTAATAAAATCATTCTTATTAGACAGAAAGCAAGTAGTATCACACAATAAAGTTTTATCTCAAGCCATTACCACTAATATTGGAGTACCTCAGGGGTCTATTCTTGGCCCTCTATTATTTACCATTTATATAAATGATCTTCCATTAAATCTGTCGTCGTCCTGCGATCTATTTGCTGATGACTGCACAGTATATACAAACGCTGTTGATCGTAATGTGCTAGAATTATCCTTGCAACAGGAAATAAATAGTGTAGTTAACTGGAGTCATGCAAACCGCATGCAAATTAACATTACTAAAACAAAGTCTATGTTAATAGGAACCAGGCAAAGACTTCACACTCTAAACTCGCAGAGAACTCTTCAGCTGCACATTGGCAGCACGCCTGTAGAAAGTGTCACCGAGCACAAGACACTGGGTGTTATCATAGATCAAAATCTAACTTTTAACTCACATGTTCATGCTCTAGTTAAACAAATAGCCAAAAAAGTATACCAACTTGCCAAAATTAAAAATTTCCTTGACGAAAACACAAGAAAGATATTCTATACTTCTCATATACAAACACATATTGATTACTGCTCCACAGTCTGGGATGGATGCTCCAAATCAATAACAAAACGCCTATATTCACTCCAGAAAAGGGCAGTGCGTTTAATTAATGGTGAAAAGCTTACCGACAATTCTAACCTATATAAACGTCTCCGGTTACTGCCACTCCACAAGCGCCTGCTTTTTAATAAGACCAAACTAATTCACAAAATCCTATTTCAAAATGCTCCAAGCTACCTTTGGCCATTGTTTAAATATAACGCTAGACATAGCGAACGACTAAATATACTTCATGTCCCTAAACCTAGGATAGACTTATATAAAACAAGCTTAGCATACTCTGCCGCTCAGTTGTGGAACAATCTTCCACAAGAAATCAAAGACACCACCAATCATGATACATACATTCGCAACCTGTTTGAACACTACCTTAGTACAGACTACATGCCCCCATAACAAACAACACAAAAAAGACAATAATGGTGACTTATCTCAAACGACAACTAGCCAAAAAACATTCCCTTATGTATGGCACGTTACACCCTCCTTAGGTATTTATAATGCCCATGTTAAACACTGCCTCAGTGAGTCATTTGTTATTGATTATTTTTCATGCGTTTTAATGTTCTTTTGTTGTCAAAAGTTGCTTCATAAGTGATGTTGAATGAAAGAATGTATGAGAGGAAATAGAGAAGAAGGGCAGAATGTCAGACGGGCCTGCGTGCCCAATTCTTAACCCTTTGAAAATAAAGACTTATTATTATTATTATTATTATTATCCTCCGATCTGGTCCTGCCGGTGTCCTGGTTATGACACGTCTATGTCCCCACCTAAGTCCTGTCTCCTATTTATCTACTGTCCTATATGTCCTGATTTATGACCATTTCATGTCCTGACTTATGTTCTGTCTCTACTCTATCTACTACCCTGTAGATGTCCTATATGTCATTACCTCTATTCCGTCCCTTGTCCTCTCTATGTCCTGCGCGTACTTCCTCAACACCTTGGCAGCAGCACAGACATCCAAGCAAATAGCCCCATGCCAATTATGTAGACACAATATTCAGGAAACAGAGGACCATCTGTTTTATGGATGCCCAACAATCACAGCCACTAAGACTGCACTATAAAAGTTAATAGAAACACACACAAACAAGATAACCGACGTATACAAAGCAATATTCCTAAATACAATACCTACAACCACAAAAGACAAACACACTACACTTCTCGTAGCACTAGCGGAGTATAGAAACATAATATGGTCTAGTCGAAACTCGGTCACTCATAATCACTACACAATACACCCACACATACTATCAAAGATTTTTCAACAGAAAATCTCCCAGCTATTCGCAGATTAAGCAAGCGCCACTCCCATCAGTTTTACACTACATAACATACATGTTCAAACACACACTCTCACATATAGTTCTATACTCCTAATGTGTACCACTGAGCTCAATCATTGGGGAACAAAGGGCCAAATAACTGAATACATGTTCCTTCTTTGTTACCGAATCTATTGGTCCAACCTAGACACGATGGAAGGATGATCTTTGTGAGTCAGTGGTCTTATCGACAGAGGGCTGACCTTCGCCAAAAGCCAGCTCAGGTAAAATCTTTGTAGTGGTGAAAATTTTGCCATCTTGTGTAGCGAGCTAAACAAATTCCAATCTAGCTCCCTTTCTCTCTCTCCCCTTCTCTCCCCCTCCCTCCCCAGGCTCTCTCTCTCTCTCCCTCTTTGTTGACCGCTTTCCCGGTCTCAATCCAGTCCGCCACAAACAAATCCTTTGCACTTGTGATTAAGGGAGTGATTGTGATTCAGTAATACTATTGAACTTAATTACAAGAAACTAAGCTTGCATGAGGTTGCCTGCAGTGTGAAAGTTCCAATTAAATGGTTTGGTATGCATGGGAGCAAATGATTACTACACCATGCCAAGAATATAACGTCACATGTACATTAATGTATACGCTGTATTCGCAAATGTAAAAAGACACTGTGTTTGTACATAATAAACGGGGGAACAAATTTATTCAAACAGACACCACACAGCTTGAAACTTGTCGTTTATCGTTACAAAATCTTGCTATCCTGAAAACATCCACCCATAAAATGTTTTCTACATTATTTATAAGTGCCTCACCACGAAGTTCAACAAGGCAGTGTCTGGGTCTAGAAGAAAGAATCGAGCCCGCCACTTTAATGCCCCATCCCACATAAGAAGGAAAATTATGAGTTCACCTCTTTCTAAAGAGCTGCGCCACAAACACAATGTCAGGAGCATTCCTATTAGAAAAGATGGTGAAGTGATTATAACCCGTGGTCATTACAAGGGACAGCAAACAGGCAAAGTAACACAAGTTTACAGAAAGAAATTTGTGATTTACATAGAGCGTATGCACAGGGAAAAGGCTAATGGAACATCTGTCCATATTGGTATCCACCCTTCAAAGGTTGTCATTGTGAAGCTGAAATTGGACAAAGATCGCAAGAAAATCCTCCAACAAAAGGCTATGAGCAGGTCCAAGGCTTTGGCTGAGATGGGCAAGTACACAGAGGAAACCAAGGAGAGCTGAATATGTTCAATGAGTTTGTTATCAACTAAATTATTGTTCTCTTTAAAAAAATAAATATTCAAACAGCAACCCCCCTAGCTGCCTCGGCGCGCTATCGAGATCAAGTCGGCTTAACGGATGACGCAGAGGATGCCTTGCGTTAACAGTGCCGCGCAGAGACATGCGCTATATGCAGTCGGGAAGAAGAAGGTAGAGGCGAGGAAGGCCGCTACGACTGCTGAACCTATATCTACGAGTAGCAGTCCGGATCCTACATCAGCTGAAACCGTCCCAGTTGATGAAGAAATCACAACTCAAGCCAGCAGCAGCCGGGAAGTTCAAACCAGCTCCAAGACGATGCAGCCCAATCTTCCAGTGACCTCCACACAGGAGGAAACAACAGCAACATCTGAGGACTTCACCGGCAGAATACTGCTCAAACAGGCAAGCGTGGGTGAAGCTAAACTGTCGGCGCTACCAACAGACAAGATAATCAATCTGTTGGAAAACGAGCTGGGAAGACACCGCATCAACCAGCTGCGCAAGACACCTGATGGAGTAGTGGTTTCCGTCAATAAAAACTCAAAAACCACAGCACTTATCCAGAGGACAACACAAGAGGAGAAAACCACCATACACCTTAACCACGGCATAGTATTGGAAGCCGCCCGACACATCATGATGAAACGATGGGTCATTAAACTATTCAAGACCCATCTCACCAACGACCAGATCAGGGAGATGCTGACAAGGGAGAACAAGAACCTCAAGATCACCAGTGCCGAGAAGATCATCGGAAAGAACACCATTCCCTTCACAGTTGTCATAGTAACATCGGAGGACCGAGTGATCCCTCAATACATCAAATGGGACAAGAGAGACCAAGTTCCAGAGCACTACATTCCGAGAGTGCTGCAGTGCTCTAAGTGCCAGAAGTTTTGGCACACCCGTGCCACCTGCAAGAGTGAGGTTGAGGTTTGCAGATATTGCTCTGGACCTCATCCATACAGTCAGTGACAGCATGCAAAGATCGACAAGGACTTCAGGAGGCCTAACACTAACAGAAAATGCGCTAACTGCCTCGGCAACCACGGCGCCACCAAGACAGCAAGGAAGCTATAAAGATCGCAATCAAGACTAACCTGCCCTATAAAGAAGCTAGGAGGCAGTACGAGGCCACCAATCGACTCACCAAAAGTGACAAAGCACAACTGGAAGGCCAACTGAAGGACCTGATTCGAGCGACATCCTGTTCTATCTTCTGCTGCACTTGCTTCATTTCGTCGAGGATGCTCTGAACCGCCGTTATCTGTGTTTCTTGCTTCTTGTGTTTTTCCTCCTCCCTGCTTGATAGCCTTTCTTCTGTCTCAGCCTGTATAGCAGCCATTCGTGCGACATCCTGGTCAATCTTCTACTGAACTTTCTTCGTTTCGTCCAGGATGCGCTGAGCGGCTGTTATCTGTGTTTCTTGCGTAAACGAAAGACAGAATACACTTTTTATAAGATACTTGACCTGCTAAAGATCCAGACAGCCACACCCTAACCAGAGGATACAAGGGCACAATCGCTTGACACCATGAAAGTTTGGAGAGAACAATTATCGAGGGGTATATGCCCGGGAAGAAAAGAAGAGTAAGGCTAAAGAGAAGATTGATGCAGGGTGTGGGGGATGATCTCCAGATTGGTGTATTTGACGAGGGGCATCTTGCTTATGACCAACAGTTCTCCGGACGGTTCTTCTGGAAGCGATGGTCCACAATGAAAATGCTACTGAATGAGTTCTTATGTCTGCCTTTCTCAATGACTTCTTTCTGAATGGAGTGGAGGTCTTCAACCAGCCACGTCAAGCCATGTGTAGACTTGTTAATGATTCGCTGGATATTGCAGCTAAGTTTTCTAAGATATGAGGTAGCTAGTCTCAAACCAACCCTTCTTAGTCTCCTCTTACGACATGCATGGCAATTTACAATGTTACTATTCTTTGCTTCTCGACTGGCAACACGGGCGAAGGCCGTAATCGTTGGATTAATTGATCCTGCTTTTGTTGGGGATTGAAACCGAATCATTGTCTTGGCAGGCAGACGGACAAGACACTATGCTACCACGCCATCTCAGTGGTAGAGTAGGAAAACCTGGCCCATTTGCCTCAGCGGTTGGGGAATGTTCGATTCTCAATTCCTCACAAAATCTTCAGTAATATTCGTGTTCTAGGAAACCACGACATAGTAAATCAAATCTAATACCACACAGCAAGATCTGACTCAAGTATATACATTCACAAATGTTATTGTTGTGGCTCTCACAAACGTAGAAGAAAGTGGTAGAGACTAGAGGACACACTAGACAATATAAGCATCCAATGCTATAGTTAACCGAACTGGATTCGAACCTGTCACTTTCAAATGACGACAGTACCTCACTGCAGGAACAAGTACTTAGACCATGGCCAAGTAGACACACCAATTAGACCAAGGCAAGAGTATCTAGTTGGTCTTGCGTCGAAGTATACTTGTTCCTACAGCGAGACGCTGTTATCATTTGGAGGTGACAGGTTCGACTCCCGGTGGGGTGACCATAGCTTTTAATTTTTATGTTGTCTAGTTTGTTCTTAAGTCTCTAATTCTTTCTTCCACTTCCATGATCGCCAAACAATACATGAAAATGTATTTATGAATTGTTTTAGTGGACTCAAATTGTTTCCCAAATTAATAGCCCTAAAGATTGGGAAGCAGACTGCCTTACACTGGTTATCATACAATAGTATGAACGTTGGTCGTTCATGGAAGCAATTACAAACTACTGACAGTAAAATTTGTCTAGTCAATCACAAACAGGCAGACATTGCTGGGTTTGAATGCAACGCCGTGTAAAAGACGGGCAACTAGCCTTTATTTAGCCATTGCTGTTTGAACGGCCGACTCACATATCATTGCTAAAATCATCACAAAGTGATCACATTTACTATGCTGCATGTCACTAAATCTTACACACTGAACACCTGAATGCCAATGTTGAGAATCTGGCAAGTTTAAGAAATTCAAACTGGATTATTTTATTTAAACGGTCCAAACGTTACCAAGATTACAGACATTCTGTCAGCTGGCGTAGAAAATAAAAATGATTTCTTTTGCTGTTTGTTAAAAAAAACTGCTAGACAGAAGATAAGATGTGATAATGCTGGTAGGATATAATAAGTTAACAGTGATAACATTTTGAAAGCATAAGCGCGCACACACACAAACAAACACTCACGCGTGCAAGCGGCATGTATAGAAATGGATATGGTCGCGTTTACCTGCAAGACAGAAGTCTGGGTTAAATCATCAGCTGTGAGCGGATTATTTGTTCCTGCCAGCGCGGCCGTGAAATTGACCCAGCCTCATAACAGTTGGTACCGGACAGTGTTCAAAATTGTGTGAGAGTTGTGTGGGAGAGAAGGTCGGTGAGGAAGGCAACTGCCCACCCCACCTCAAATATCGTGGCATTAGAATATGCGCCGGCCTGACACTTCACACCCAAGCGGTAGTTTATGTGACTACCTTCTTGTCCTGGGCAACCATGTTTGTTGACTAGGGGACAAATATAAGTTTACGACTTCACACACAGTGAAACACACGGACGAGACAATTCACATAGGCAACCACAAAATCAATTTAAGACTCCACACACCGTGATACACACAGACGAGATAATTCACACAGGCAACCACAAATGCAATTTACGTCTCCACAGACAGTGATACACACGGACGAGACAATTCACACAGGCAACCACAAATACAATTTACTACTTTACACACAGGGATACACACGGACGAGACAATTCACACAGGCAACGACAAATACAATTTACGACTCCACACACAGTGATACACACGGATGAGACAATTCACACAGGCAACCACAAATACAATTTACGACTCCACACACAGTGATACACATTGGCGAGACCATTCACACAAACAACTACATATACAATTTACGACTCCACATATAGTGATACATACGGACGAGACAATTCACACAAACAACCACACATACAATTAACAACTACACTCATTTATACGCACGGGCGAGACAATTCACACAAACAACCATTTATACAAATAACGATTACAAAAAGTTATACACAGGGGCGAGACAATTCACGCAAACAACCAGAACAAATTAAGACTCCACACACAGTGATAAATGCGGGATGAGACAATTCACACAAGCACCACAAATACAATTTACGACTCCACACATAGTGATACACACAGCCGAGACATTTCACACAAGCGACTCAACAAAGTGACTGATTGCAAACAAGGAATTCATTTAGAGTAGCCACTTTAGTAACATTTTCTAAATTGTTTTTAATTAAATAACCTGAATAGTTGGATACCTCTCGAAACAGCAAATCCAGTGGTACCTTACTCAAGTCTGTGGGTCAATAATTATATTATTATATTTTAATATAATTATAATAAATTATAATTGACCTACAGATTGAATAAGGTACCGTTGGATTTGTTTTTTCAAGAGTATCCAACTATGCAGGTTATATAATTAAAAGCAATTTATAAAATGTTACTAAAGTGGCTATTCTAGATAAATTCCATGTTTGCAATCAGTCACTTTGTTGAGTCGCTTGTGTGAAATGTCTCGCCTGTGTGTATCACTGTGGGTGGAGTCGTAAATTGTGTTTGTAGTGCTTATGAGAATTGTCTCGTCCCGCATTTATCACTGTGTGTGGAGTCTTAAATTGTATTTCTGGTTGTTTATGTAAATTATCTTGTCCTTGTGTATATTTGTGTGTGTGATCGTTAATTGCATTAGTTGTTGTTTATGTGAATTGTCTCGCCCGTGTGTAATCATCGTGTGTGTAGTCGTTAATTATATATGTGGTTGTTTATGTGAATTGTCTTGATCGTGTGTAATCATTATGTGTAGTCGTTAATTATATATGTGGTTGTTTGTGTGAATTGTCTCTCCCTTGTGTAATCATTGTGTGTGTAGTCGTTATATATATATATATATATATATATATATATATATATATATATATATATATATATATATATATATATATATATATATATATATATATATGTATATATATATATAGGGGGTACGGGGTGTCAGGCATTGGTAGCACCTTTGGTAAGGATGACTCTCATGTCCTTTTCAGGACCCATCTCCCATTGGTCCAAGCCTGACACCCAGCTCGTGCCTGTGGCTCCTAGTAGCTGTCAGCATGCGACAGCGACCACCCCCCGGGCGACAGCTGTGAGAGGCTGGCTAAACCAGGCATGGGTATCCGATTTGGTGTCAAACCAAGAGGTAATCTAGGGTATGCCTACCCAGCATGTGAAGACAGGATTAGGCAGACTGTGCGGAAGAACTCATTCCCGATTCAACGGGCAAGACGGCGTTTACCTGCAAAGCGTTGTGGAATGTAATGAATAAAATTTGGTGGAACTGCGGTAAAGCTGTGAAAGTGTAAACAATATAAAATGACACAAAGTAGTACAGCTTTACATAACAGAGTTAAGATACATACAGAACGTTGCGGCGATTAGCCTTCATCAGCAAACAGACACATTCACAAACACAACATACAGTCAAGGAGAACTCCTGTGACTACATTAGAAGGTGATGACAGGACGAGAAGAACAAAAGCATGGAAAAATGGAAGCAATGAAGAGAAAATGAGAATTGAAAAAAATATTAATTGAAAAAAATGTTAGTTGAAGAAAATGTTTAATTGAAAAAAACGTTAATAGAGAAAAATCTTCATACTCGCCTCACCGATTGGATCTGTAAGTAACTAAGAGAATCTCGGGTGTGTTGTTATATCCGGTGCTGGGTGTAGGGTTCAGTAAGCACATAGAAAGAAGGGGCGGGGTAGAAGGCGTGTAAAATAGAAGGTGGTACTAACCAAAACCCCATTGTGTTATTATAAGGATGGGGTTTTGGTTAGTACCACCTTCTATTTTACACGCCTTCTACCCCGCCCCTTCTTTCTATGTGCTCACTGAACCGTACACCCAGCATCGGATATAACAACACACCCGAGATTCTCTTAGTTACTTACAGATCCAATCGGTGAGGTGAGTATGAAGATTTTTCTCTATTAACGTTTTTTTCAATTAAACATTTTCTTCAACTAACATTTTTTTCAATTAACATTTTTTTCAATTCTCATTTTCTCTTCATTGCTTCCATTTTTCCATGCTTTTGTTCTTCTCGTCCTGTCATCACCTTCTAATGTAGTCACAGGAGTTCTCCTTGACTGTATGTTGTGTTTGTGAATGTGTCTGTTTGCTGATGAAGGCTAATCGCCGCAACGTTCTGTATGTGTCTTAACTCTGTTATGTAAAGCTGCACTACTTTGTGTCATTTTATATTGGAACGTAATGAGCACGGCAAGGCACGTAGAGCGCCCTGGTCACCCACTGCACCTGTATTCGTCTCCAGTCGTCTCAACTTGTCTTGCCACTGGACTCAGATGGACTCAGGCGAGAGAGTGAGGTCGAAGAATTGCGCAACTCTTCCTCACTTTAATTCAAGTCATCGCGCAAGTCATTCTTCATTCAACGTCATATACCACCTTCAAGCCCTGTGGATGGGCGAGCTGCGAAGCGGCAGGCGTGGGTACGCTGGCAGCCGTAGTCGCAGACCTGCACACAGGCGGCTCAGGCCATATGGTTGTCTTCTACTGACCCGAGCAGCAGTGGGATTCGGCAGCCCCCTGAGCGACTGAGCAGCCCTCTATAGGAACACACTGCTCACATCCATAGCACGAGGAAGGGGCTAAAAAAGCAGCCCTAAACATTGTCTGCTCCATCACTATCTAACCGGCTAGCCGCGGTTGGTGGGTACCCTTAACTGCGGTCGACATACAAACAAAGATAAAACAAGCAAAGCTAAAAGAGTAAACCATATTCCCTTAACAATTGGAACTTGGAATGTACGCACCCTACTTGACAGAGACAGCGCGTCGGGTCCAGAGAGACGAACAGAATTGATTGGGAGAGAGCTGGGCAGGTACAACATCGACATTGCAGCCTTGAGCGAGACACGACTTGCAGAAGAAGGCCAAATCTGTGAAATAGGTGCCGGCTACACATTTTTCTGGAGTGGAATGAAAAGCGAGGAAAGACGTCAATCCGGTGTGGGATTTGCCATTCAAGGCAAATTGGTCGGCAAATTAGCTGGATTTCCAAAGGCTATAAATGACAGGCTCATGACCATGAAGTTGCCCCTGCTGAATGGAAGGAAGCATGCAACCACTGTGAGTGTCTACGCGCCAACTATTACCAACGAAGATGATGTCATGAACAAGTTCTATGAGGACCTGCACAATGCATTAACATCTGTTCCCAAAGGAGACAAACTTACACTCCTTGGGGATTTCAATGCCAGAGTAGGCACGGACACCACCTCTTGGAGTGGCATTATTGGAAAGCATGAAGTCGGAAATTGTAACAGCAATGGACTCCGCCTCCTCCAGACATGTGCCGAACATGATCTACTGATTACGAACACAATTTTCCGTCTCCCCATGAGAAATAGGACATCGTGGATGCACCCTCGCTCGAAACACTGGCACCTCATTGACTATGTCAATGTCAGGAGGAGTGACAGACAAGACGTCCGAGTGACGGAATCCATGTGTGGTGTCGAATGTTGGACAGACCATCGTCTTATTGTCTCGAAAATAAACATTCACATCTAGCCACCACGGCGTCCTCAAGGGGTGAAAATGCAAAAAAAGCTAAATGTCACCCGCCTAAACAGCAAGAAAATGCAGCAGTCGTTTGAAAATATGCTCGAAGACCGCCTCAAGCCAAATGGTGCAGCTAAACAGGATACAGAAACAGAATGGAGAGCCCTAAGGGACATAATTTACAACACTGCTATGGAAATCCTGGGTCCAATCCCCCGAAAGCATAAAGACTGGTTTGATGAAAATTCCGAAGACATCAACCAATTGCTGGCCGAGAAACATCTCCTCAAGGCACATTTGAATGACCCGAAGTCAACATAAAAAAAAGATGTCTTCAAGAACATTCAGAGAGTAGTGCAGCAGAAACTTCGGCACACGCGGGACTCCTGGCTGAGCAGCAAAGCTGATGAAATTCAGGGCTTTGCTGACAGACATGATATGAAAAACTTCTACGACTCACTGAAAGCGGTCTATGGTCCTACATCACCAGGCACAGTTCCCCTCCTCAGTGCAGATGGGGGAACATTGATCACCGATGAGAAAGAAATCCTTCAACGCTGGGCAGAACATTTCAGCAACATCTTAAATGCAACTTACTTCTTCGATGATGAAACCATCAACTGCCTTCCTCAAGTTGCTACCAATGAGACACTTGATGACCTGCCAACCATAGTGGAAGTAAACAAAGCCATCCAGCAACTCTCCAGCGGCAAGGCACCTGGTCCTGACTCCATCCCAGCAGAGATATACAAGGCAGGTGGGCCGATCCTAACAGAGCAGCTTCACCAAGTCTTTACAAACATATGGGTGAACGAGACCATGCCACAAGATTTCAAGGACGCGTCAATAGTCCACCTTTACAAACGTAAAGGAAACCGCCAATCCTGTGACAACCACCGGGGCATCTCCTTGCTCTCAATTGCAGGGAAGATACTCGCCAGAATTCTTCTTAATCGCCTCACAGCCCATCTCGATCAAGGTCTTCTTCCTGAGAGTCAGTGTGGCTTCAGAAAAGAACGTGGAACTGTTGACATGATTTTCGCTGCAAGGCGAAATGTCAGGAACAGAACCGCGAAATGTTCTCCACTTTCATTGGCCTTACCAAGGCTTTTGATACAGTCAGCAGAGAAGGACTGTGGAAGATTATGGCAAAATATGGCTGCCCACGAAAGTTTGTCCAAATAGTATGGCTATTTCATGATGGCATGCAGGCAAGAGTGCAGGAAAATGGCGAACTGTCTGAACCTTTTCCTGTCACCAATGGAGTGAAGCAAGGATGTGTCCTAGCACCAACACTGTTCAGCCTCATGTTTTCAGTCATGCTGATGAATGCCTTCGAAAACGACGACATTGGAATAGACATCAACTACCGTATGGATGGAAAGTTATTCAATCTCAGAAGGCTGAAAGCTAAAACCAAAAAAAACCTGTTTGCTGATGATTGCGCTCTGTACGCCAACTCAGATGCGGACATGCAACATAATGTCTCAGCTTTGTCACATGCCTGTGCCAACTTTGGGTTCAATATCAACCTGGAGAAGACTGTAGTTATGTACCAGCCAGCTCCAGGGAATAATCACACTGTGCCGAATATCAAAGTGAATGATCATAGACTAAGTGTTGTGGACAAATTCACCTATTTTGGCAGCACTGTGTCACAAGCTGCCACAATTGATGACGAA
The DNA here is from genome assembly GCA_014155875.1 of Cepaea nemoralis. Lineage (NCBI taxonomy): Eukaryota > Metazoa > Mollusca > Gastropoda > Stylommatophora > Helicidae > Cepaea > Cepaea nemoralis. The sequence goes on from JACEFZ010024807.1 coordinate 558,708, forward strand.
GTGAATGCAAGAATCTCCAAGGCCAGTGCGGCCTTTGGCAGACTGTACAAGAATGTATGGGACAGAACTGGAATAAGCCTGAAACAAAGCTAAAAGTCTACAAAGCAGTTGTATTATCCACACTGCTATATGTTTGTGAAATCTGGACTGTTTATCAGCGACACGTTGGGAAATTAAACCACTTCCACACAGTCTGCCTAAGGAAGCTACTGAAGATTAAATGGCAAGACAAGATTCCAGACACTGAAGTCCTAGAAAGAGCATCCATGCCCAGTATCCACACTCTACTGATGAAGAATCAGATTCGCTGGGTTGGTCACTTGACTCGCATGCCAAATCCAGGCTCCCTAAACGAATTTTTTACAGCGAACTGCGTTATGGTAAACGCTCCCAAGGTGGCCAGAGAAAACGCTTTAAAGACACTCTGAAAATTTCACTGAAGGCTTTTGGAATTCGTCATGACACCTGGGAGGCTGCAGCCAGAGACCGAAATTCGTAGCGTGCATTATTACGCAAGGGTGCAGTCATATGTGAGGCAACCAGGACTGCAAGAGCTGTGAAGAAAAGGCAGGGCAGAAAAACCACTGCAGGAAATCCTCCTCCAGAAACGTCAAGCATTCCTTACCCACATTGTCAAAGAACATTTCGAGCCAAAATAGGCCTTATCAGCCATCTTAGAACCCACGGCTCCATACCTTCAACCCCACTGGATGAAATGAATGGTCATCATCATTCTTGATGGACAAACAACATATATATATGGTTGTTTATGTGAATTTTCTCGCCCGTGTTATTAACTGTGCGTGTGTAGTCGTTAACTGTATATGTGTGTGTGTGTATATATACACACACACGCACACAGATATATACATCTCCACGTCATGATGTGATGACGTCAGACCGCGCGTGCTACAGCGCGCGCTGTTGTCAACGCGAGACCTCGAGACCGGAGATCCATTTTAACCAGAGAATTCGCCTTACAAAGTTATCCAAAAATAATCGTCTACAGCCGCGTAGAGCGATGACAATTTACACATAAATTCTACAATGGGTGTTGAATGCAAACATGCATTCATTATCATTTCGTCGCTCTGAATAATCCATAAGAATATGAAATGATCATCGCTTGATTATGACACGGAAAGCCGCCATTTTCCCGCCATTGAAATATCCCAGATATACAGTATCGTAGCATGTAATCTTAATGATTTCAGTTTGGGATGTCCCCGCCGACTGAAATAGTCTAAAATTTCACAGTACGCGTTAAAGTGGATGCTCATTTAAATTATTCATACAAGATAAATTTGCAACGTCTATAATTCTATATAAAACGAAATTTACGAATCAACTTAGGTCTCTTTAAAAGACAACCGCTTTATCTTAATAAGAAGGAAAATTTGTGAGGCCAAGATGTATAGATTTGTAGACGGGTTGGTGGGTGGGGGGGGGGGGGGGGGGGGGGGGGGGGAGGGGGGGGGGGGAGACGACTAGAATCCTCGGTAATCGGTTTCTGTTTCAATGCGATCTTGAAATAATCGCGGAATTTAACATTATGCGTACGGTTACCGTCCCTATATCGGAGACACAATAAAAAACAACCGAACGTTACCGCAAACGCAATTACGGTAGTATACGCAAACATGAACCGCAGTACCTACTTTAGAGTAACCCACGCGAGCACACACAGTCACATACACATCATCGCTGGGAGGAAACCTGCATCCCCTTTCCGGCGCCTCTACAGCTCTCTATAACCTAGAGAAACCCACATCCCAGGGCCGGCACCTCTACAGATCTCTATAACTTAGAGACACCCACATCCCAGGGCCGGCATCTCAATAGCTCTCTATAACCTAGAGACACTCACATCCCAGCATCTCTATAGCTCTCTATAACCTAGAGACACCCACACCCCAGGGCCCGCATTTCTACAGCTCTGTATAACCTAGAGAAACTTACATCCCAGAGCCGGCATCTCTACAGCTCTCTATAACCTACAGACACCCACATCCCAGGGCCGGCATCTACATCTCTCTATAAGCTAGAGACACCCACATCCCAGGGCCGGCATCTCTACAACTCTCTATAACCTAGAGACACTCACACCCCAGTGCCGGCATCTCTACAGCTCTCTATAACCTAGAGACACTCACACCCCAGTGCTGGCATCTCTACAGCTCTCTATAACCTGGAGACACTCACACCCCAGTGCTGGCATCTCTACAGCTCTCTATAACCTAGAGACACTCACACCCCAGTGCTGGCATCTCTACAGCTCTCTATAACCTAGAGACACTCACACCCTAGCTCCGGCATCTCTACAACTCTCTATAACCTAAAGACACTCACACCCTAGCTCCGGCATCTCTACAACTCTCTATAACTTAAAGACACTCACACCCTAGCTCCGGCATCTTTACAACTCTCTATAACCTAGAGACACTCACCCCAGTGCCGGCATCTCTACAGCTCTCTATAACCTAGAGACACCCACATCCCAGGGCCGGCATCTCTACAGCTCTCTATAACCTAGAGACACTCACATCCCAGTGCCGGCATCTCTACAACTCTCTATAACCTAAAGACAATTCCCACCGTACCTACCATGTACAACAGAGTAAAACCAAACGCTCCCAGAATACTCACGCCCCTTTAACTGCCAGTCAGAATACCTGTCGAACTTGTCTGCCTCAACAATCATCGTCACGGCTTTCTCTCTAGATATAGACTGCATGATACCTGCCTCACTACCTTACCAAACATGACTGGCACCTTGCCGTTTTGACAGAGGATAGTTTGTGAAATCGAATAATACTTCTCCATAGCACAAAGCCTGGGCTGAAGTTAGAGGCTAGTGTTGCCCATACCGTACCTAGTTTACGCCAGAGCAAAGGTAACACCAATTCTTCTGGAACAAGACAAGCTGCAGAAGCTGCCGGATCAGCAAAGCAATGATCTAACTGTCCGCTTTACCGGAAAGATTAAACAGCAACTTAATGTATGATACTCAAAATTGTTACTCTACACTAAAGCCACACTTCTGATCTAATAATGACGACTAATGAGACTAATAATGGACGACTCAAATCACATTCTGATCCGATGCGAAACTTGAATGCGAGTTCGGTGTATCTATCAGTAAATGCTGCACAGAAAAAATAACATCGCACTTTGTCGGTCTGTGCCACTTCAGCCATCGCTGATTCCATATAATTGAGTACTGTAAAACTCCTTTACTTAGTTCTGTCCCCAGCTGTTATTGTAAATCCTATATTATGTGTACCGTCTGTATTTTAGGTTGTCGTTAATTACTATATTTTTCTGTAACTATCTAATATAGGAATGTGACACTTCTTGTCATCGTGCTTTTAAATTTTGTTTGTTTGTTTTGGTACCAGGCAGTTTCGTACTTCAGAGTCGGATTGACGTAGGAAGAATTCAGACAAAATAATATTTGTTTGAGACAGAAAATGTTAAAGCTGCAACAGAAATACAGTAGATTAAAGCAGCAAATGTCACTGCCATAAGCAGTCTATAGTAACGTAGATACCTTGAGTTATTGTAACAATCGTGATTACGATTATTGTCATGATTATGATGAATACTAGCGTTGTGGTGAAGGAGTTACGGACGGAATTCGTAATCCCACATACCGCGTTCGAAACACACCGCGGGCGACTTGGCAGCAGACCGCCTTGAACGTAAACTTGCCAAGAAATCACAAAAACCAAAAATGCTAGGGTTGACTGCAACGTTTTGTAAACTGTATGTAGCTTTCTTGTTTGATGAATAGTCAAAGTCGTTGCACTCGAGACCTCTCCATAAGACACAAGTCTCTCCCCGCATAAGTTAAAGACTAACTGTCCGTCTTGGGCAGGCGTTGTTCGAAGACAATGCAACCAGTTCCACACTCTATCCTCTTTACTCCAGCAGCAGTCATAATCGAGTACATTTATCCAGAAATTTGTCATTGTGCGCCAAGCAGTCATTTATTGGCTATTCATTTTCTCAGTGTAATTTCTGTTCACCTGGCCAGAGTTCCGGTCTGTGCTTGTTATTTTTCCGCAGGAGGCTGGGCGTGTACCTATTTGTTTCATAATAAATTTATTTCCCGTAGTATATCTTCGTTGCCAATCTTCAATGTTACCATGCTGGACGCCATTGATGCCTGCGAATAGCCAGTGTTGTGTCCAAATATTCCTGCATCGCCGAGGAAATAGACCCACACAAGTTCCTGAAGGTGGCAGTCACTCATCTCATAGCCATCAATTTAGAACCTTTCGAAGCACGGGCTGAGAGAGAGGGAGGGAGAGAACGAGAAAAAGAAAGGGAGAGAGAGAAAGAGGGAGAGAGAGAGAGAGAGAGAGAGAGAGAGAGAGAGAGAGAGAGAGAGAGAGAGAGAGAGAGAGAGAGAGAGAATAATCACCTTTACTGCAGAAGTTGAGCAAAGTAATTTCAGCGGCAGTCTCTATCTCTATTCTCATACACGAGGTTGGGGGGGGGGGGGACAAAAACAAAGCAAGGGGACGGACTTCATCGCAGCAAGTTCTATCTAATTATCTCGATGTGTCCAGGCAGGGCAGCTAACCGCCTGCCAAAAATCGCTGCACAGAGCACGATCTCCGTAGCTCCAGCCAGGATATCCCCAATACAACTGCACCAATGAACCGCATGACGGAGTTCGCAAACGAACCCTCAACCTTCTAAACACGAGGCAGACTGCTTAACCACATCACCACGATACCACCTCATCAGGGTGTTGCTTGAGAAACTCCATTTTGCTCGGTGATGACCGTACTCCCACATCAACATACAACTCAGCTTGGTGATGACTGTACTCCCACCAACGCAAACCTCAGCGGAACACAAGGAGGTAACACCCCTTTCGCTCTTGTCTTGTTATTTAGATTTGAAAATCAAGTTTTACAAAGAATTTGAAGCAAGATGGAGTTCTCAATCCGGTCATATTAGCGACTTGTTATAACAGTGATACTGAACTCCCATCTACACAGCGCGGTGCAATTAAAGATGATAGTAAAAAGGTTAAGGACCGTTTTTACATGCTTTGAGGCGTATATATATATATACATATATATTTTTAAAAAAACAGCATGTCCTTTATGTAACGTCACAATTAAGCACATTATTCATTGACTGTGTCTCAGTTTCTTTGTAAGTTTACCTTCAGTAATTTGCCATTGCTTCCTGAACGGTAGACCATTGTGAAAATAACATAAAGCGACCTGCTCCCAAATCGCATGGGACTAACCTCCAACCCGATTCCAGGCGTATCTGATATATGGCATATTTGTATACACTAATCAGGCATCGAGAGTAATGCGGTTCTTCTTCTCCCCCCCCCCCCCCCCCCCCCCCCCCCCCCCCCCCCCCCCCATCCAAATGAAATATCTCCTGTCCATTTTACCAGGTTGGGTCGTACCCGGCAAGAAAAAATAAATTACCCCCAATTAGGTAAGTCAACTTCCCACTACTGTTCTTCACCATTGACCACACCCTCAACATTTCTACGCATGCCTATTTTGTCCAGCTGCTGCAGCTCAAACAACAAGTAATTAAATCGATCGAACACGTCACATTTGATCGGGGTACGAAATTACGAGTTTCCCGGTTTTTTCTGCCTTCATTACCAGCGAGTAGAAGGCCGTTGGACACCGCCTCTCTGCAGGGACGTAGAGTTTAGTGAGGACGCTCTCTTCGGCGAGAGGTACGGCTGAGCGTACACTGCAAGGTTGCCAGGTTGGCTAACTACGTTTAAAGTTGTGCTAGGTGGAGACATTTCACGTGAAGTTGTTGTCGTTTTTATTTTCTCAATAGTGTGTCTAGAAACAATACACGGAATTGAACTCAGGAAAAGGACTAACTGCAAACTGTGAGCATTTGACAAGCGAGTTTTCACGTGAGTATAAAATTGTCTTTTATTGTAATTCTGCATCATTATCATATCGCGTACAGTTATTTGTTTTCAGAAAAATTACTCTTTATTGAATTAAATTCATTATCGGAATAGCATTGTGTGTAGCATAAATTTACAATTTATCCCATTTTACACGTAATTTCCTGAAGAATTCCGTTTTCAAACCTACTTTAAAAAAAAAAGAATACGAATCTGGATAGCATTTCTTACTTGGAAAAATCTGGTCTTCAGTGTGACACCAAAACACACCGGATTAATTTATTTAGCAGAAGAAAAATCAATTTTTGAGACCAATAGCCAATTACACAGTGAATGAAGTTAAAGTTACCGCGGGCGGCCTTTATGTGCATATCGGCTGTACATGCTTGTTTATGATTAGTTGTCTATCTGCGTTCTGACAAGGTTGTCTTTCTGCGTTTTGACAAGGCTGTCTTTCTGAGTTTTGACAAGGATGTCTATCTGATATCTGTGTTTTGACCAGGCTGTCTGTATGTTTTGACCAGGCTGTCGATCTTGTGTGTTGACAAGGATATCTAGGCGTTTTGAAAAGGCTGTCTATCTGTGTTTTGACAAGGCTGTTTTCGACATAAAAAAGGTTATCTGCATATCCTTTACAGGACGTTGCAGCCATTTTTTGCTGATACGATCTCTTTTCAAGTTTACGTTCAGTAGTTTGCCATTGCTTTCTGAACGACCGGCACACATCGTTAAAAAAAACCCAACGCAAAGCGGTCTGCTGCCAAATCGTGCGCAGCTGTGTTTCGAACACGTGTATGCGGGATCATGAACTGGGTTCGTAACGCCTTCGCCACGGAACAGGTTTCGACATAAAGCCTTGCTTTTATTTGTCTTTGTTTCAGAATCACATTATTGTTAGTTTCCTAGTTTGGCGCATTGGCCAGCACACATGCCTGCAAGTCCAGTAATCATGTGTTCGGTTCTCCGTCGATGTCAGAATTTACACAGAAAAACCTAAACTCCCTGGTCGACCCAGTTGAAGTTGGTGCCAGGAAATGTTTGGGAAGTAAAGCCAGTCGGCTTGATGTTGACAACATCTGCAACCGAATGTCGTTTGGTCAATATCTATATATAAAGCAGTAATGGCCACGTATACCTACTATGCCCCAAGGTATGAAAAGGGTACCTGTTACTATCTGGACGTATTAGCCCGCTCTCCTATGTATTACTGTGCTCATCATTATCACCATGTGCATGCCGATAAGCGTGGGTTGTCATGATTTCATCCCACATGACCTCCAGACTCTCGTTTCCAGCCAATTGGGCTGTCATGATTCTCATCCCACATGACCTCCAGAGTCTCGGTTCCAGCCAATGTCCGTGTCCCCATTGTGCCAAGTGGCCAAGTCATCCTTTGTCTTCCTCTGACATCTTTCCCATTAAGTTTGTCCGTTGCCACTAAGTTGTCCACAAAATCTTGACTGTCTGCTTTCTCAACTTGTCTGCATATACCAGTGTGGGTTCTATAGAGCACTCAAACATCCTTTTCTCTTTGCAACTGACAGATATTTATTGGTCAGTACGTTTTATAGTCAGAAGGAAAATAGCTATACTGAGAAAACTAAGTGGAACAACATGGGGAGCCAGTGGGAAAATACTTAGAGACATATTTCAAGCGAATGAAAGAAGAAGAAGAAGAAGAAGAAGTACGTTTTCTGTCTTTCAAAAGGCTACTTTAGTCATGGCGATTCTTGTTCTAATCTCTACAAGGCATCGTCTGTCAGATAATGTGACTGTACCTAGAAAGCTGTACTGATTCACTTATTCGTGATTTTTCCTATGTACTTGTACATTGTATTTTCTTCTTCTTGAACATTACCATAATTCCCGTTGTCTTATAATTTAATTCTAATCCTTGTTGCTCGCTGTGTATTATAGCGGCCTCCACTAATTGCTTCAGAATCTGCTCACTGTTTGCAGCCAGTACTTTGCTGCTTCTTCGTTCTTCTTCCGAGGGAAGTGTGTCACACTTAGTTATGCACCTTATAGGCCAGAGTACCCGACTTCGGCATACTTTGTCACGTGTGCTGCTTCTTGTCAGATTCCATCCCAGGTCACTGGCTCTACCTACCCGTGGTTGCAGTCTATACTGTATCGTCTGCATTTCTTATATTGGCGATGTTTTACTCTCAGATAGCGATTCCTCTCATTTAAATTTCTCATACTATTTTAATTATATGGAGAAAAAGGCCTGAAGATATTACGCATCGTGCCGCACGCCTCTCTTGATTGGACGTTATTAGCTACTTCATTATCGTGATTGGAAATTTAATTACACATTTTTTCCCGCAACATGTTGTTTCCAATAAATGTTCTTTTCAAGTCTACGATCTTTTCCGCCCATTTGAAAGCGTGCAATAATTTTACTACACTGGGCAATGCATAAAAAATATGTTATCGTACTTAGTGCTATGTGTTTGTTTTTGTTTTTAACTTCTTCCCTGTAGCTACTGCTTTAACTTTCTTGTGAACTAACCAGTTTACATGTTTACTGTTCTCTTTCTTCTTCTTGAACTTCAGGTGCTTGACCTGGAGCGTTCATTATCGGCGATCGCGATTCTTCATCCCTCTCTTTCATCCGATGATGTTGCTTATATAATAATTTCTTGTCCGTCTATTTAACTTTCAACGTGCTTTCTTTGCCCTCCTCTGCTTCTCTTGCCCAGTGTTCCCCACATAAGGCATACTTTTCTACTTCAGATCTTCTGTTGATAAACCGCAACGATTTCAGTGTTCTTTTAATTAAGGTTGTGTTGAGTGGTCGCGTAACTTCTGCCGCTCTGAATACTTCACTATTTGTCTTCTTTTCTGATCATGATGTCAGCTGTTTGTCACTGTCATCGCTGCCCATAGTAACTTACAATGTAGAACAGGGGGCTTAGAGCCCCAGGATTTAAGTCCGCCTGGCTAGTGCAGTCGCCTTGAACTGTGCACCCACTACAGAACAAATTCGTCAGCTTACCGAGAATTCGAACCCGGGTCTCCAGAATGTAAGCTCGGCGTTCTAGCCACTCACCAGAAGCTCGGATATTATCAACATTCTCCTCAACAATCCAATCTTCACTGCTGGTAGTTTCTCAATCCACGCATTGTCCACCATTCACACCCACAGAGGAGAACAGGTCACACATTGTCCACCATTCACACCCACAGAGGAGAACTGGTCACACATTGTCCACCATTCACACCCACAGAGGAGAACAGGTCATACATTGTCCACCATTCACACCCACAGAGGAGAACAGGTCACACATTGTCCACCATTCACACCCACAGAGGAGAACAGGTCACACATTGTCCACCATTCACACCCACAGAGGAGAACAGGTCACACATTGTCCACCATTCACACCCACAGAGGAGAACAGGTCACACATTGTCCACCATTCACACCCACAGAGTAGAATAGGTCACACATTGTCCACCATTCACACCCACAGAGGAGAACAGGTCACACATTGTCCACCATTCACACCCACAGAGGAGAACAGGTCATACATTGTCCACCATTCACACCCACAGAGGAGAACTGGTCACACATTGTCCACCATTCACACCCACAGAGTAGAATAGGTCACACAACTCTTCAGCAAGAGGATTTGTGCACGTGCGGTGGTATCTGTATTGTTCAAGACGTTGTTTAATTTGGTAACATAGTAAGTACAAAATTGTTTCAACATGTAAAACAAATGAGCCAGTTTCAATATAATCAGGGCACGCTCGGAATAGTCTACTAAATCCACTTGTTCGCGCCCAGATGTGGCACAATCACAGCGACCCCTATACCTTCCAGAACACTGACGAGACTGGGTCCACTACGAAGTCATTTCCTCAAGACAATCTCTTAATTCATGGAAATTTGAACAAGCTGATACTTGCCGTATCTATCTCTCTTACCCTCTCTCCCTCTCTTCCCCTCTCTACACACACTCTTCAGCTGCACATTGGTAGCACGCCTATAGAAAGTGTAACCGAGCACAAGGCACTGGGTCTTATCATAGATCAAAATCTATCCTTTAATTCCTATGTTCATGCCCTAGTTAAACAAATAGCCAAAAAGTATACCAACTTGCCAAAATTAAAATTTTCCTCGACGAAAACACAAGAAAAATATTCTATACTTCCCACATACAAACACATATTGATTATTGCTCCACAATCTGAGATGGATGCTCCAAATCAATTTAAAAAACGCCTGTATTCACTCCAGAAAAGGGCAGTGCGTTTAATCAATGGTGATAAGCTTACAGACAATTCTAACCTACGTCTTCAGTTACTGCCTCTCCACAAACGCCTACTTTTTAATAAGGCTAAATTAATTCACAAAATCCTATTTCAAAATGCCCCAAGCTACCTTTGGCCATTGTTTAAATATAACGCAAGACATAGTGAACGGCTAAATATACCTCATGTCCCTAAACCTAGGATAAACTTATAAAAAACAAGCTTAGCATACTCTGCCGCTCAGTTGTGGAACAATTTTCCACAAGAAATCAAAGACACCACCAATCATTATACATACATTCGCAACCTGTTTGAACACTACCTCAGTACAGACTACATTCCCCGATAAACAAAAACATAAAAAGACAGTATGTATGGCACGTTACACCTTCCTTGGGTATTTATCATGCCCATGTTAAACATTGCCTCAGTGAGTCATGTATTATTGATTATTTTTCATGCGTTTTAATGCTTATTGTTCTTTTGTTATCAAAGATTTGCTTCATAAGAGATGTTGAATGAAAGAATATATGAGACGAAATAGAAAAGAAGGGCAGAATGTCAGACGGGCCTGCGTGCCCAATTCTAAACCCTTTGAAATTAAAGATTTTCGTTCGTTCGTTCGTTCATTCGTTCGTTCGTTCGTTCGTTCATTCGTGTACACAGACATAGACACAAAGACACTTATACAAATATAGAGGGCGCGTTAGTATAGTTGATAGGGAGCTACGATGATCTCATGAGCGCTGTCTGGCGAAGGTTCGACACTTGCGTTCATTGTCTCGATAAGTGAGCTAAAGGCTGGCCACCCATTGCTATTACACAATGTTATGTCCCTGTCACATCAGCCTCATGGCAGGTTCTTGCTTCGGGACATGGTATATGGACAGACAGACAGACAGACAGACAGACAGACAGGCAGGCAGGCAGGCAAACAGACACACAGACACACGCAGGCACGCACGCACAGACATACATACATACATACATACAGACATACATACATACATACATACATACATACATACATACATACATACATACATACATACATACATACAAATATACATACATACATACATACATATATACATACATACATTGGATGGATGGATGGATGGATAGTTAGAGGTCGTAAGCGACAGGGAGAGAGCTAGTGAGACAGAGAGAAAGAGAGATAGAGACAGAGAGAGAGAGAGAGGGTGAGACAGACAGACAGAGAGAGAGACAGAGAGAGAGAGAGAGAGAGAGAGAGAGAGAGAGAGAGAGAGAGAGAGAGAGAGAGAGAGAGAGAGAGAGAGAGAGAGAGAGGAGGAACTCTCAGAGGACGATGAGAAGTGTAGTAATTTATATGAACAGGGTAAATCTCCCCTGCTTTGCCCGTCCACAGTATACATGTGTAGTGTGTAGCTCTGGGTGTTTGTACTGTAAGTGTGCTCTGCCAGGGGAGTTCAATGAACACAGAATGAACGCAGCCAGCTTCATAGACACGTAGCAAAGCAATCGCACTGTTTATCTTGTGTATATCACATAACTAGTAATAAGAATCTGGCCGACAATCGGTACTCAGAGGAAAGGCCAGACGAATGAATAATTAGACTGCAACTGGTAGCACTTCGTACTCTTCGCTGGTTGTTGAAAATTGGCACGGAGCGGGAATAGGAATGTCTCGAGTGTTGTACGTCGTTCTTGTCTCAATACATCATAGCTCAAATATGGCTAAAATGAAACAACAGGTTGGGTGAAAATTACCTGCCCCAAGCATTGGTCTCTCGTCCTACTAAGATGTCTGCATATCCTTTACAGGACATCGCTGTCAACATCAGCATCTTTCAGTTGATTGTTGATTTCTTGGCAAGATTACGCTCAGTACGTTGCCATTGCATTCTGAGCGGCCGGCTCACATACCCCGTAAGTTACCGTCGCGATTCGAACCACTGCTGATTCTCACCGTCGTCACGATACTTACGAGCGTATACGAGATTACGGAGAAAAGTCGCTAACCTCTAGGCCAGGAAGCCGGCTCTCGTCCTACTAAATTAGTGAAATACAAGAGAGTGAAAGTTGAAACAGTGAAGGTATTTATAAAGAGAACAACAGTTAAACGGGTAGGGCAGTGGCTAGACGTTCGCCTGCAAGGCCCAACGGTAATGAGTTCGAATCCACATCGAGGCAAATTTATTAAAATGACCTGGGTTCCCAGGTGGACCCAGCCTAAGGTGGGTACCAGGAAATATCGAGGGAAGTCACGGCGGCCGATATGATTCTGACCACATCAGCCATCGTGTGCCGATTGGTCAACAATTTGGGAATTGCACCATTTGTCCAATACGTTTAACGTGCGTAACAAAACTCCTTGCCTGATTTCGTACAGCGTAATCAAAGTATCTGAAGGAATACGTTCACACAGAAACAACTGAATGATACAGTTAATACAAATGACTAGTTGACGACATCTGTAAGTCCGTGGTTAAAACAACGTGTGTTGTCTGTATGTATTGTTCTAGTTCTAGTCTAGGCAAGAGCTATTACCAATGGGAGATGCCAGAAAAACCTAGCTTGTACACCGAGAGGTGACTGCTTCGGCAAGCGACCAATATTTTTCAGCCCGTAAATACAGCTAATGGATACCAGCGACGTTGTACATTGTAATTACGGTAATTAAAACATGTAGCCTTTGTACTATCATATTTCCAGTACAACATCCTGGGTGTTAGATTCATAGTTATGGTGCGCCATCTCGTATGGATCGACCCAGCTTTGTAAAAACAGTCGAATCAACCGTTTAAAGAAAGCATTATAGAACCAACTGCCTCAACCGTGTGAAGTCAGTCAACCTACCCACGTAAATACAGTTGATCCAGAATGTAAAACACTAGTCGACCTACTGACGTAAAATACAGTCGGCCCAGAATGTAAAAGTTAAACACTAGGCGACCCAGCCTGTTGAAATAGTCGACCCAGCCCGGTAAAAATATTTACCAGAAATCTCGTTGGGAAAATAAATCGGCAGATGTTATACTCAGCACAGGGTATCTGGTGTGTGGTGTAGTTACTGTCAGTTGGACTGAACACTTTATCTCCAATGTGAAATGAAATCGGCTCAACTGCAGTAGATATTTAAAATGCAATCATAAGTCAGCTAATACGAGAAGCTTTACTGGAGCGCAATCGCAATTGACAAAATAGGTTGGCTAGAGCCTTCGACAGTACACAAAAAGTAGACAAACCTGATTGCCATGGGCAGATATTAGGTGGTTCAGCCGGGATCCCGGCATATACTCGATTCATGGTATATTATTCATTATTGTTCACAGAACAGAGCCAGAAGGTGACTTGGTAGCCGCTGTTAGTATGATGGCAGATTAGGCTCGTTGGTCATTAACACTATCGCCTTTTGGCTGATACACATTTTAATTGTCACTGTGGATTCTGTGCATCGTTTCTGGACCAGCCCTTTCTGAGTGGCAGTGCTGTGATCTTCTTATTGTGATTAATTCACTCATCATCTTGGTTAGATTTAAGTTCTTTCACAGGACTATTCACAACAACTAAGAATCTAGAACAAACTCAACATGTCCGAAATAACTTAACGCCAATATGATTTTATACATCTTTTTGTCTCTGAATATCCGACGAATTACATTACTCATGTTCACCACGTTTGACATAAATACAATATTCAGAGACCATAATTTCACACATTCTAACTACAAAAGTAAGGCTCAGTATTTGGCCATTTTACTAACACAAGAACCCGATTCGTCCCTGACCGTGCTTCAAACTCAACTCTTTTCTTGCAGGAGAGTTGTCTCCTGCCGGGTGATACTTTGCTATTTCCGCGCAGAGTATGATCTACAATCCTCTTCAATTTCCCGTCTTGTCACAGAGCTGCGCAAGACTCTAAATTACCTGTCCTCACTGACCCATGGGCTGACCCAGGCCCATGGCACTGATACAAAAGATGTCACAGTGCTAATGGTAATCCTGTACAAACTGCACACCCCACCTTCGACGTGCAGTTGTATCGGTGACTGTTTATTGTTTGAGAGCTGACAAAGGCTGTAGCAGCAACGTCCATTTCGCCACTTGTGATTGTATTCTAGCAAAGCTTGCCAATTTCGCTGCCAATTTCGCTTCCCGTTTTCGTTATTTCCAATGTGGCGTGCGAATTGGGTGCTTGACTTGTCTATATATGGCTTGTTGAATTCTCTCTGTTGATTGCTCTCGTTTAGGTCAACATAATTCTGAGTCTAGTTTACCTGTAATGATGGCACTTAGTGCTAATACACGGTAAGATAGTGATGTCCTTCAGTGCTGGTCAAATGATATCACTTAGTGCTTTGAAAGATAGTAATGCCCTTCAGTGCTGGTCAAACATAAATGTTTTATTACAGGACCGACTCTCGTGTTAACCAAGTTAGAGCGTCCTTCTAGAACTGCTAACTTCATTGTCGAAGAGCGACTATTTGGTAATGTCAGGTCTATCTGGTGTTTGACTGGGGTCAGGACTGACACTAAACAAACACAGGATAACTGAAATGATATATTTAAATAGTTGTTTATTGTTAGTAAACATATTCGAGATATAGAAGCTGTTATATATTTGAGACAGTTAGTAATTCTAGTAAATAAGTAAGTAAGTAAGTAAGTAAGTAAAGTAAGTAAGTAAAGTAAGTAAGTAAGTAAGTTAAGTAAGTAAGTTAAATAAGTAAGTAAGTAAGTAAGGTAAGTAAGTAAGTATGTAAGTAAGTTAGTTAAGTAAGTAAGTAAGTAAAGTAAAGTAAGTAAGTAAAGTAAGTAAGTTAAGTATGTAAATAATTAAGTAAGTAAGTAAGTAAGTAAGTAAGAAAGTAAGTAAGTAAGTAAGTAAGAAAGTAAGTAAATAATTAAGTAAGTAAATAAATAATTAAGTAAGTAAGTAAGTTAAGTAAGTAAATAATTAAGAAAGTAAGTAAGTAAGTAATAAGTAAGTAAGTAAATAATTAAGTAAGTTAAGTAAGTAAGGGATAAGTAAGTAAGTTAGTTAGTTAGTTGGTTAGTTAGTTGGTTAGTTAGTTAGTTAGTTAGTTAGTTAATAAGTAATTAGTTAGTAAATAAGTTAGTTAGTAAGTAGATAAATTATTAAGTAAGTTAGTAAATATGTAATTAAGTAAGTTAGTAAATAATGAAGTACGAGTACAGGGCACTTGTACGCGCCTTAAAGTACATTGGATATGTGGTGCATTTGATAGACCAAACAACACTTGGTGGCTGATGTTTGTATGTGAGTACACAAACATATAAGTACAGTCCCTGACCAAACGATATAACTATCTTTCCATACATCGATCGATCGATTCATCCATCCATCCGTCGACATTTCCTACTACAAAAGTGTATCCATTCATTCGTTCCCTCGTTAATTTGTCTGATTGTTGATTGTCGTGAAATTAATAATAAAATACTAGAAATATTTGTTAACAACACAAGTGAAACATCAGAGATATAAATTTACAATCTTGTATACTATCAAAACCAGTATTATATCAAAATGAAAACAGCATAGATAGTAAGTACTTCACAATAGTATATCATATCAGGAAACAATACGTAAAAAAAAAAAACAACAACAACTGTTACGTTTTATTATAGTGTTTCTTAGACAACCTCTCCCATGTCCTACATTTTCTTGAGCACCACAGCCCAGAAAGCACTTCCACATTGGGAGAAACACAGGAGTTTGTCAGGTTTGTTACAAATCACACACGGTCGACTGAGTATTACATCTGAAACCCAGCGAAACATTTCTGTGCTGGACAGCGAAACATTCAGCATTCTACCTGATAATCTAGAAATTCCTCGAGTTTAGATATGAACTTTAAACAATACATATCTACCGATATTGTAGTTTTCTGAATAAGAACAACTCCGAAGCTGCTAATATTGTGTGCGGGTGTGTGCATTTGTGTGTGTGTGTGTGTGTGTGTGTGTGTGTGTGTGTGCATTTGTGTGCGTGTGTGTGTGCGTGTGCGTGTGTGTGTGCGTGTGCGTGTGCGTGCGCGTGCGTGTGCGTGTGTGTGTGTGTGTGTGTGTGTGTGTGTGTACATCATCGCGCAGATTACCAAGTTCACTTCTCGCCCCACTCAAGCAAATTTAACAACAAAAACATTAACCTAGGCTCCCAGGTTGACCCAGCCTAAACTTAAATTATCTGGAAAGTAAAGTTGGCCGGTATCATGTTGATCATGTCACTCATGGTGTGCCCATTAGCTTATATCTATGGGGTTAGCACCATCTATCCCTCAGTGTCATGTTGATTATGTCACTCATGGCGTGCCCATTAGCCTATAAATATGGGGTTAGCACCATCTATCCCTCAGTGTCATGTTGATCATGTCACTCATGGCGTGCCCACTAGCCTATAAATATGGGGTTAGCACCATCTATCCCTCAGTGTCATGTTGATTATGTCACTCATGGCGTGCCCATTAGCCTATAAATATGGGGTTAGCACCATCTATCCCTCAGTGTCATGTTGATCATGTCACTCATGGCGTGCCCATTAGCCTATAAATATGGGGTTAGCACCATCTATCCCTCAGTGTCATGTTGATCATGTCACTCATGGCGTGCCCATTAGCCTATAAATATGGGGTTAGCACCATCTATCCCTCAGTGTCATGTTGATCATGTCACTCATGGCGTGCCCATTAGCCTATAAATATGGGGTTAGCACCATCTATCCCTCAGTGTCATGTTGATCATGTCACTCATGGCGTGCCCACTAGCCTATAAATATGGGGTTAGCACCATCTATACCTCAGTGTCATGTTGATTATGTCACTCATGGCGTGCCCGTTAGCTTATATCTATGGGGTTAGCACCATCTATCCCTCAGTGTCACGTTGATCATGTCACTCATGGCGTGCCCATTAGTCTACAAATATGGGGGCTAGCACCATCTATCCCTCAGTGTCACGTTGATCATGTCACTCATGGCGTGCCCACTAGCCTATAAATATGGGGTTAGCACCATCTATCCCTCAGTGTCATGTTGATTATGTCACTCATGGCGTGCCCATTAGCCTATAAATATGGGGTTAGCACCATCTATCCCTCAGTGTCATGTTGATCATGTCACTCATGGCGTGCCCATTAGCCTATAAATATGGGGTTAGCACCATCTATCCCTCAGTGTCATGTTGATCATGTCACTCATGGCGTGCCCATTAGCCTATAAATATGGGGTTAGCACCATCTATCCCTCAGTGTCATGTTGATCATGTCACTCATGGCGTGCCCACTAGC
Source organism: Cepaea nemoralis (assembly GCA_014155875.1). Classification (NCBI taxonomy): domain Eukaryota; kingdom Metazoa; phylum Mollusca; class Gastropoda; order Stylommatophora; family Helicidae; genus Cepaea; species Cepaea nemoralis. The sequence continues at coordinate 576,175 of JACEFZ010024807.1, forward strand.
CTATAAATATGGGGTTAGCACCATCTATACCTCAGTGTCATGTTGATTATGTCACTCATGGCGTGCCCGTTAGCTTATATCTATGGGGTTAGCACCATCTATCCCTCAGTGTCACGTTGATCATGTCACTCATGGCGTGCCCATTAGTCTACAATATGGGGGCTAGCACCATCTATCCCTCAGTGTCACGTTGATCATGTCACTCATGGCGTGCCCACTAGCCTATAAATATCGGGGTTAGCACCATCTATCCCTCAGTGTCAATGTTGATCATGTCACTCATGGCGTGCCCATTAGCCTATAATATGGGGTTAGCACCATCTATCCCTCAGTGTCATGTGATCATGTCACTCATGGCGTGCCCATTAGCCTATAAATATGGGGTTAGCACCATCTATCCCTCAGTGTCATGTTGATCATGTCACTCATGGCGTGCCCACTAGCCTATAAATATGGGGTTTAGCACCATCTATCCCTCAGTGTCATGTTGATTATGTCACTCATGGCGTGCCCATTAGCCTATAAATATGGGGTTAGCACCATCTATCCCTCAGTGTCATGTTGATTATGTTCACTCATGGCGTGCCCATTAGCCTATAAATATGGGGTTAGCACCATCTATCCCTCAGTGTCATGTTGATCATGTCACTCATGGCGTGCCCATTAGCCTATAAATATGGGGTTAGCACCATCTATCCCTCAGTGTCATGTTGATCATGTCACTCATGGCGTGCCCATTAGCCTATAAATATGGGGTTAGCACCATCTATCCCTCAGTGTTCATGTTGATCATGTCACTCATGGCGTGCCCATTAGCCTATAAATATGGGGTTAGCACCCATCTATCCCTCAGTGTCATGTTGATCATGTCACTCATGGCGTTGCCCACTAGCCTATAAATATGGGGTTAGCACCATCTATCCTCAGTGTCATGTTGATTATGTCACTCATGCGTGCCCGTTAGCTTATATCTATGGGGTTAGCACTATCTATCCCTCAGTGTCACGTTGATCATGTCACTCATTGAGTGCCCATTAGCCTATAAATATGGGGTTAGCACCACCTATCCCTCAGTGTCATGTTGATCATGTCGCTCATGGCGTGCCCACTAGCCTATAAATATGGGGTTAGCACCATCTATACCCTCAGTGTCATGTGATCATGTCACTCATGGAGTGCCCATTAGCCTATAAATATGGGGTTAGCACCATCTATCCCTCAGTGTCCTGTTTATTCATGTCACTCATGGAGTGCCCATTAGCCTATAAATATGGGGGTTAGCACCCATCTATCCCTCAGTGTCATGTTGATCATGTCACTCATGGAGTGCCCATTAGCCTATAAATATGGGTTAGCACCATCTATCCCTCAGTGTCATGTTGATCATGTCACTCATGGCGTGCCCATTAGCCTATAAATATGGGGTTAGCACCATCTATCCCTCAGTGTCACGTTGATCATGTCACTCATGGAGTGCCCATTAGCCTATAAATATGGGGTTAGCACCATCTATCCCTCAGTGTCATGTTGATCATGTCACTCATGGCGTGCCCATTAGCCTATAAATATGGGGTTAGCACCATCTATCCCTCAGTGTCATGTTGATCATGTCGCTCATGGCGTGCCCACTAGCCTATAAATATGGGGTTAGCACCATCTATCCCTCAGTGTCATGTTGATCATGTCACTCATGGAGTGCCCATTAGCCTATAAATATGGGGTTAGCACCATCTATCCCTCAGTGTCATGCTGATCATGTCACTCATGGAGTGCCCATTAGCCTATAAATATGGGGTTAGCACCATCTATCCCTCAGTGTCATGTTGATCATGTCACTCATGGAGTGCCCATTAGCCTATAAATATGGGGTTAGCACCATCTATCCCTCAGTGTCATGTGATCATGTCACTCATGGCGTGCCCACTAGCCTATAAATATGGGGTTAGCACCATCTATCCCTCAGTGTCATGTTGATCATGTCACTCATGGCGTGCCCACTAGCCTATAAATATGGGGTTAGCACCATCTATCCCTCAGTGTCATGTTGATCATGTCACTCATGGCGTGCCCCATTAGCTATAAATATGGGGTTAGCACCACCTATCCCTCAGTGTCATGTTGATCATGTCACTCATGGGTGCCTATTAGCCTATAAATATGGGGTTAGCACCATCTATCCTCCAGTGTCATGTTGATCATGGTCACTCATGGAGTGCCCATTAGGCCTAATAAACTATGGGGGTTAGCACCATCCATCCCTCAGTGTCATGTTGATCATGTCACTCATGGAGTGCCATTAGCCTATAAATATGGGGTTAGCAAATCCTATCCCTCAGTGTCATGTTGATCATGTCACTCACTGGCGTTTTACATTAGCCTATAAATATGGGGTTAGCACCATCTATCCCTCAGTGTCATGTTGATCATGTCACTCATGGCGTGCCCATTAGCCTATAACTATGGGGTTAGCACCATCTATCCCTCAGTGTCATGTTGATCATGTCACTCATGGCGTGCCCATTAGCCTATAACTATGGGGTTAGCACCATCTATCCCTCAGTGTCATGTTGATCATGTCACTCATGGCGTGCCCATTAGCCTATAAATATGGGGTTAGCACTCCCTATCCCTCAGTGTCATGTTGATCATGTCACTCATGGCGTGCCCATTAGCCTATAAATATGGGGTTAGCACCATCTATCCCTCAGTGTCATGTTGATCATGTCACTCATGGCGTGCCCATTAGCCTATAAATATGGGGTTAGCACCATCTATCCCTCAGTGTCATGTTGATCATGTCACTCATGGCGTGCCCATTAGCCTATAAATATGGGGTTAGCACCACCTATCCCTCAGTGTCATGTTGATCATGTCACTCATGGCGTGCCCATTAGCCTATAAATATGGGGTTAGCACCATCTATCCCTCGGTGTCATGTTGATCATGTCACTCATGGAGTGCCCATTAGCCTATAAATATGGGGGTTAGCACCATCTATCCCTCAGTGTCATGTTGATCATGTCACTCATGGAGTGCCCATTAGGCTATAAATATGGGGTTAGCACCTACTATCCTCAGTGTCATGTTGATCATGTCACTGATGGCGTGCCCATTAGCCTATAACTATGGGGTTTAGCACCATCTATCCCTCAGTGTCATGTTGATCATGTCACTCATGGCGTGCCCATTAGCCTATAACTATGGGGTTAGCACCATCTATCCCTCAGGTGTCATGTTGATCATGTCACTCATGGAGTGCCCATTAGCCTATGAATATGGGCGTTAGCACCATCTATCCCTCAGTGTCATGTTGATCATGTCACTCATGGCGTGCCCATTAGCCTATAACTATGGGGTTAGCACCATCTATCCCTCAGTGTCATGTTGATCATGTCACTCATGGCGTGCCCATTAGCCTATAAATGTGGGGTTAGCACCATCTATCCCTCAGTGTCATGTTGATCATGTCACTCATGGGCGTGCCCATTTAGCCTATAACTATGGGGTTAGCACCATCTATCCTCAGTGTCATGTTGATCATGTCACTCCATGGCGTGCCATTAGCCTATAATATGGGGTTAGCACCATCTATCCCTCAGTGTCATGTTGATCATGTCGCTCATGGCGTGCCCCACTAGCCTATAAATGTGGGGTTAGCCCATCTATCCCTCAGTGTCATGTTGATCATGTCACTCATGGCGTGCCCATTAGCCTATAAATATGGGGTTGCACCACTCTATCCCTCAGTGTCATGTTGATCATGTCACTCATGGTGTGCCCATTAGCCTATAAATATGGGGGTTAGCACCATCTATCCCTCAGTGTCATGTTGATCATGTCACTCATGGCATGCCCATTAGCCTATAAATATGTTGTTAGCACCATCTACCCTCAGTGTCATGTTGATCATGTCACTCATGGCGTGCCCATTAGCCTATAAATATGGGGTTAGCACCATCTACCCTCAGTGTCATGTTGATCATGTCACTCATGGCGTGCCCATTAGCCTATAAATGTGGGGTAGCACCATCTATTCCCCTCAGTGTCATGTTGATCATGTCACTCATGGCGTGCCCATTTAGCCTATAAATATGGGGTTAGCACCATCTATCCCTCAGTGTCATGTTGATCATGTCACTCATGGAGTGCCCATTAGCCTATAAATATGGGGGTTAGCACCATCCATCCCTCAGTGTCATGTTGATCATGTCACTCATGGAGTGCCCATTAGCCTATAAATATGGGGTTAGCAACATCTATCCCTCAGTGTCATGTTGATCATGTCACTCATGGCGTTTTACATTAGCCTATAAATATGGGGTTAGCACCATCTATCCCTCAGTGTCATGTTGATCATGTCACTCATGGCGTGCCCATTAGCCTATAACTATGGGGTTAGCACCATCTATCCCTCAGTGTCATGTTGATCATGTCACTCATGGCGTGCCATGTAGCCTATAACTATGGGGTTAGCACCATCTATCCCTCAGTGTCATGTTGATCATGTCACTCATGGCGTGCCCATTAGCCTATAAATAGTGGGTTAGCACATCCTATCCCTCAGTGTCATGTTGATCATGTCACTCATGGCGTGCCCATTAGCCTATAAATATGGGGTTAGCACCATCTATCCCTCAGTGTCATGTTGATCATGTCACTCATGGCGTGCCCATTAGCCTATAAATATGGGGTTAGCACCATCTTATCCCTCAGTGTCATGTTGATCATGTCACTCATGGCGTGCCCATTAGCCTATAAATATGGGGTTAGCACCACCTATCCCCTCAGTGTCATGTTGATCATGTCACTCATGGCGTGCCCATTAGCCCTATAAATATGGGGTTAGCACCATCTATCCCTCTCGGTGTCATGTTGATCTGTCACTCATGGAGTGCCCATTAGCCTATAAATATGGGGGTTAGCACCATCTATCCCTCAGTGTCATGTGATCATGTCACTCATGGAGTGCCCATTAGCTATAAATATGGGCTAGGCACCACCTATCCCCGCAGTGTTCATGTTGATCATGTCACTGATGGGCGTGGCCCATTAGCCTATAACTATGGGGGTTAGCACCATCTATCCCTCAGTGTCATGTTGATCATGTCACTCATGGCGTGCCCATTAGCCTATAAATATGGGGTTAGCACCATCTATCCCTCAGTGTCCATGTTGATCATGTCACTCATGGAGTGCCCATTAGCCTATAAATATGGGGTTAGCACCATCTATCCCTCAGTGTCATGTTGATCATGTCACTCATGGCGTGCCCATTAGCCTATAACTATGGGGTTAGCACCATCTATCCCTCAGTGTCATGTTGATCATGTCACTCATGGCGTTGCCCATTAGCCTATAAATATTGGGGTTAGCACCATCTATCCCTCAGTGTCATGTTGATCATGTCACTCATGGCGTGCCCATTAGCCTATAAATGTGGGGTTAGCACCATCTATCCCTCAGTGTCATGTTGATCATGTCACTCATGGCGTGCCCATTAGCCTATAAATATGGGGTTAGCACCATCTATCCCTCAGTGTCATGTTGATCATGTCACTCATGGCGTGCCCATTAGCCTATAAATATGGGGTTAGCACCATCTATCCCTCAGTGTCATGTTGATCATGTCACTCATGGAGTGCCCATTAGCCTATAACTTTGGGGTTAGCACCATCTATCCCTCAGTGTCATGTTGATCATGTCACTCATGGCGTGCCCATTAGCCTATAAATATGGGGTTAGCAACAATCTATCCCTCAGTGTCATGTTGATCATGTCACTCATGGCGTGCCATTAGCCTATAAATATGGGGTTAGCACCATCTATCCCTCAGTGTCATGTGATCAGTCACTCATGGCGTGCCCATTAGCCTATAAATATGGGGTTAGCACCATCTATTCCCTCAGTGTCATGTTGATCATGTCACTCATGGCGTGCCCATTAGCCTATAACTATGGGGTTAGCACCATCTATCCCTCAGTGTCATGTTGATCATGTCACTCATGGTCGTGCCCATTAGCCTATAACTATGGGTTAGCACCATCTATCCCTCAGTGTCAGTGTTGATCATGTCACTCATGGCGTGCCCATTAGCCTATAAACTATGTGGGGTTAACACCATCTATCCCTCATTGTCATGTTGATCATGTCACTCATGGCGTGCCCATTAGCCTATAAACTATGGGGTTAGCACCATCTATCCCTCAGTGTCATGTTGATCATGTCACTCATGGCGTGCCCATTAGCCTATAAATATGGGGTTAGCACCAATCTACTTCCTCAGTGTCATGTTGATCATGTCACTCATGGCGTGCCCATTAGCCTATAAATATAGGGGTTAACACCATCTATCCCTCAGTGTCATGTTGATCATGTCACTCATGGCGTGCTCATTAGCCTATAAATATGGGGTTAGCACCATCTATCCCTCAGTGTCATGTTGATCATGTCACTCATGGCGTGCCCATTAGCCTATAAATATGGGGTTAGCACCATCTATCCCTCAGAGTTATGTTGATCATGTCACTCATGGCGTGCCCATTAGCCTACAAATATGGGGTTAGCACCATCTATCCCTCAGTGTCGTGTTGATCATGTCACTCATGGCGTGCCCATTAGCCTACAAATATGGGGTTAGCACCATCTATCCCTCAGTGTCGTGTTGATCATGTCACTCATGGCGTGCCCATTAGCCTACAAATATGGGGTTAGCACCATCTATCCCTCAGTGTCGTGTTGATCATGTCACTCATGGCGTGCCCATTAGCCTACAAATATGGGGTTAGCACCATCTATCCCTCAGTGTCGTGTTGATCATGTCACTCATGGCGTGCCCATTAGCCTACAAATATGGTGTTAGCACCATCTATCCCTCAGTGTCGTGTTGATCATGTCACTCATGGCGTGCCCATTAGCCTACAAATATGGTGTTAGCACCATCTATCCCTCAGCCGTTGTAGAGCCACGGCTAGAACGCAAGCCTGCTGGCCTGTTATGGTTATAATTGATATGGCAGGTATTGCCACTGTTGTCAGCCCTGTGGCCAGGGGTTACGAACGCATATCGTAAACTCGCAAACCGCCTTTGAAACACAGCAGTGCGCGATTTGGAAGCAGACCGCCTTGAGCTGGTTGTCATGCTCAGGTATGAGTGTTGGTCGTTCAGAAAGCAATGGTAAACTGCTTGCCAAGTAAACTGTCAAGAAATCGAAAACAGTCAACAAATGCTGGGGTCGACTGCGACGCCAGTAAAGGATAAGCAAATAACTTGTTGTAAAAGCGACTGTAATCGTAGAAATAGCTGCTGGTGTACAAGATACGAGAACCTATTCAATAGCAGATCTGATCTTTTTAGTTTTCGCTCGCTCGCTTGGAACTTGAGCGTAGTCCGTACTGAACTATTTGTTTCTTGTGGGTTAGCTTTCCCGTTACCAATGCCCCTCGCCACAAGGCGAACCCACTCCGACTTCTGATGTACAAATTTACGTCACCAAGTCAAGGACGAGAAGTCAACGTTTAAGTTCAACTGGCCGGTGTAGGGCTAGAACCCGCTGCCCCGACACCACCGCACTGGAAGTGTAAGAGCGAGCGCTAGTGGAATTTCGGCATTGCTAGCAGATCTGATGTAATCTTCAATTCACACACACACACGCACGTACGCAAGCACACACACACACACACACACACACACACACACACACATGCACGCACACACGGTAAATCCTACTACGGGACTACATTGTGTGTGAACCTTCATGTTGGATTGTTCGCTAGCTAACGGGTTATGCTGGCCACCTCAGCTTTGAAATACGACTCTGATTTGACACTGGTCAAGCACACTTGCCTGTGGGCCTGGTGGTATGGGTTCGGATACCTCTCGAGGTACGGCCTGGTTAATAATTGTACTGGGCTTCCAGGCCGATCTAGCCTAAATTTAGTACAAGAAAATATACTGGGATGTAAACGCCACTGGTGTGCTGTTGACCAAATCACAGATCGATTGCGATTGGTCTACACAATATGACATTAGCACCCAACACGCAATAATACCCCTTCCACTTTCCTCTCCAATGCAAGGAAATGAATTGTTTCTTTGTCTTGCTCCAGTCTCCAACATCTGAATACCCAATTGTCTGCCCCCAAACAGTCGATTTCAACATCTTATCTCCAACGCCTGTACAATCTCCAACAACCGAGTACCCAACAGTCTTTCTCCGGAAGTCGATTCCATCTTATCTCCAGCGTCCGTCCAATGTCCAACACTCCAGCTTCCAAAAATTGCACACATACGATTGTGTACGAATAAAGTTACGGTTGTTGGTAAGCCATGGCTTATTGTTCTGCTTGTCTTACTACTAATGTGACAGTGACACAGACACGTGATAGTCAGTGTACAACTACTGTGGTAGACAATTCACATGACTGTGTGATTATGTGTGTTCTGTGTTTCAGCTTGAAGGATTTATCTTATTGCATTAGTTTATGTTGTGTGGTTTTTGCAGTATTTACCCGACGAGATGCAGCGAAATATGGTAGACAATAAATCTTGCAATCTATTATGTGTGTCTTCGTTATTCACATTCACTACGGAAAAACATTGCTTTGAATCTGTAATACTGATCCCCGGAAAGCAAATTCTCTATAGCGTTTGTTCGTTGGGAAGAAGCGGAACTCTCTTCGTTGTAAAACTCTTCACGCGTTATAAATCCATACAATTAACGGTCTCCGAAAACAAAAGTGCAGAAATACCGTTTCTATAGAATACGTTACAGACTGCCATCGTTTTGCATTATCGCCGTAAATATTTCTCGCTATAAAATTGTGTTATATTCGATTTACTCTAGAAAATACCACAGAAAAAAGGTGTAATAAATTAAGGCTGGCAGTTCCCAGTTCACTTGCTGTGTGGTGCTTTAACTACACGAGACAATAGACAAATGGGGGAGAAATCTGGTCGAATGGAGCCACCCTACGAGAACAACCCTGGTGGGCCGGTGAAAATCTCAAGAAAACCATCCCTTTTGTGACCCATGCCGGAACAGACGCATAGTAAACATTGATCGAAGGAGAAGAAGAAGAAGAAGCAGCAGCAGCAGCAGTAGCAGCAGTAGCAGCAGCAGAAAAAGAAGAAGAAGAAGAAGAAGAAGAAGAAGAAGAAGAAGAAGAAGAAGAAGAAGAAGAAGAAGAAGAAGAAGAAGAAGTCATGTTTACTTCCCAAAGCATTTCCCCGTATCCATTTTAAAGTGGGTCACATTAAGTCATATTTTACGTAGTGCTACTTGCTGTAACGCTTCTTTATCTCCGTCACCTACTATGGTAGTGTCCCTATTCATTTATATAGCTATATTTTAAAAGCTGCAATATAACTTCACATTGCTCATTCATTGTTCATGTTTCTGCGCCCTACAGTAACGATGGATGACTGTAACACCTCATTACTCTTAATGTGAAATAGCAATTGGACCGTTTAGATGTGTACTCGTTGTTTCAAATGCATCAATGAATCCACTAGCTACCCATCCAATATTCTGACACATGTATACAGTATAATGCATGCACTTTGTTTAATAACTCCCAGTAAATGTTCATTGGCTCCCTGAGTTATTTCCCCTTCTTTAATGGAATGCCTTGTATGGATCAATAAGTTGCATGCCCTTTAGGGACGTCGCAATCAACCCTATCATTTGATTTGCTGATAGTGGTTTCTTTCATGGTTGTTATGATATAGAAACCTAATAATCTTAACCCAAAAGGAATAGTGAAAAGTATAACTTATATCTTAACATTGAAAAAACACAGATAATGCATACAGATTGTCAAGGTCCTGACAGGACATAACAGAGGACAGAGGACATGGGGTGAGTAAGGGGGTAGAACAGTCTAGAAGCTTAGGACAGTAGAGACAGGACTGTACCCTTGAGTGACAGGTTCACCTCGGACAGAATTACGCAGTACGCCTAGCCCCAACCAGGCGAGTGCGAGACAGACATGACAGTACGACTTCCCACGGATTGCACGAGGGTCCAGTACCTCGTGACCACCGGACGGTAGAGGAGAAGTCAGACGGGCGTTTGGACACGACATGACTGACTGGAGAGACAGAATAGACTTACATTTAGACTCAGTGCAAATGAATGTGACCGCTACTAGACGTGCGTTTGTGTGCGAAGCATGATACGAGTGCGCTTAGCTGTGATAAGAGCGCGTGTGAGCATATTGAGAGAATTGGTGCGAGAGCAAATATTGGAGTGATGTTGATTCGTGTATGTAATACTATGGTAATCGTGTGATATGTACATGATAAGGGTTGTAAATAACTATGCCTAATATGTTTATGCGTTTATGCTTCATCTGTGCTCGCACCATCTGCCTGTCTGAACCCATCTTCTAACCCCTTGAGACGTTGACACAGATAAAACTAATAAGGAGAAATAAATATAAGTTAATGAGGAAAAATTGAAGGTTGTGGACAATTTCAGATATCTTGGGTAATTAATTACTAATAATGGTGACACAACTAAAGAAATTAAAAGACGAATATCTATTATTCTTCAAAAACTAAAACAAGTGAATAAATTGTGGCGTGGAACAGAATTACAAAATTAATGTTTAAGTGCGTGACTCTTTCCCATTGCAACAAACGCCCGTGAGACCTGGAGACTAAACAAGCTGAACAGCGCTTAAATGCATTTAAATATATGTTATAGACGAGTTCTAAGAATATCTTGGATAAAGAAAAGAACAAATGAACCCATGCGACAAGGGCTGAATATTGAAGAAGGTTAGCTACTAAAGACGATAGAACAAAGAACATTGAAATATTTTGGTCACTTGAAACACCATGAACGTTTGGAGAGAAACAATCATGGAGGGGTATATGCCCGGGAAGAGAGGAAGAGAAGGCCAAAGAGAAGAAGGGTGCAGGATGTGGGGCATGATCTCCGGATGGGTGTATCGGACGCGGGACATCTTGCTTATGATTGAGAGGTTTTCCGGAAGGTTGTTATAGGGAGCGAGGTTCTGCAAAGGACATGCCATTGAATGAATGAATGATAGTGATTGACAAGACACATTTTATGTTCAGTAATTTGCCAGTGCTTTCTGAACGGCCGATGGCCATAATAATCAAAATCAACGCACAACAAGCTGCTTCTAAACCGTCAGCATCTGATTTCGAACCCTCAACTCGGTGTGTCGAGGACTTGTAAAACGCATTCACCGTCCCTAAGTCACAGCCCCAGCTGTAAGATCAAAGATTACAATATTTAGCTGTTTATTATATTCTACTGTCCCTTCACATCAATGTCTTCAAATAAACAAGGCGTCAGCATACAGAATTACACCATTTGTCGTCTGGATCGACACTAACAGCTACTAAGACATGTTTCGGTTATTAGTCTGATGCGTTGTTCCATCATTTCTTTCCCATAGTTTTCCTGTATGGTTGAATAATTATATGTCGCTGTATTTATCACACTTGTGTTTACTAAACCGGCGCTGTGTCGAAGGGGCTAAGGACGCAGTTTGTAATCACGCATTATAGCTTTCGAAACACAGCTGCGGGCGATTTTGCAGCAGACCGCGTTGCGTTAGTGATGTGCAAAAGGGTCATTTATTCTGATGTTTACAAATGCATAGTTTTGAAGTTCCTCGTTGTATGCATAATCCAAGCTAATTTACAACATCAAGCTATTGTACATTTTGGGACCATCGGTAGCATAGTGAATAGACGCGCTCGCCTGTCGACCTGGTGGTTATGGGTTCCATCCCCTCTGGGCAAATTCGAATTAGAAAAATTGACTTGGGTTACGAGGTCAATTTAACCAAAATGGGTGCCAGGAAATGTCGTGGCATGTAAACGCGGCCAGTGTGATATCAATCACATCACCCACCGAATGTCGATTAGTCTATAAAAGAATGGAATCGCACCATATACCCAATGCTCCTATGGCGTGTTGAAGTGTAAATTACTGACTTCCTTCTATGCAGACTTATATATTTATTGTTGTTGTTGTTGTTGTTGTTGTTGTTGATTGCTCTTTGTTAAAATTATATTGATCTTCAAGATTCGTTCCCATTACCTGTATGTAATGCACCTTCGGTATGATACCTGCAACTGATATTTAAATTACAATGGTGGCTTTTTGATCAGCACCCATACTTGTAAAGAATCAACTAGGCAGGAGCCAGGAGTCATGATATGCCCATCAGATTTTGGTCCCGTTCCATAACTGATTGTTGTAGCACACTGTTTCACTGATTGCCATGACAACTATTGCACTGTGGCGAATGTTTAGAGTGATAGATTGAACATTGTATCTTGGTTTTAGTTACAAGACTGACTTCGGTGTTGTGGAAACACTTTATACTTTATATAAACTCCTGTTTATTTACAATATACTATTTTATTTAAAGTTGAAAATTATTTTCTGACTTTAAATAACATTTAGTTGCAAACTATAATAAAGAGGGTTTTGTTTTGTTTCTTATAAAATGCTCTCTGAATTTATAATCAAACATCTGTTTATTTTCTTGTTTTGGACGACTTTTGGACACTAGTAACAAACAATGTTACGAGATCTAAAGATTGACTTGAACGCCTACGTCAGTTGGGAGAGCACATGATGGTTAGAGCCACACTTTGTAGTAGCAGAGAGAAGTATCCGAGCGGTGTGTGTCTTAGCCAATGTAACTGTAAGTTTCGGGACAAATCAGGAGTCGTAGATTAGGATAGCTGTTGAAGGAGATTGTCCGCCTCTTTTGAACTGACGACACCATTATGCTTATTATCATCATTATTATCATTATCATCAGGATTGTCATCATCTTACACTTTACCGTCAAGCGTCGTCGGAAAATAGTTGATATTCCTGCGCCTGATGGGTGGCAATGATAATGCAATTCCGTGCGACCGTAGGATTTATTTAGAGGTTATGACTTTTCTCCGTAATCTCGTATACTCTCGTCAGGTAACGTGATGACGGTTCAAATCAGCAGTGGTTCGAATCGCATCGGTAACTTACGGGGTATGTGAGCAAGCCGCTCAGAAAGCAATGGCAAACTACTGAGCGTAATCTTGCCAAGAGATCAACATACAGTACAGGAAGTGAGTTAACGCGTTGAGATTGTTAGGGCAACTGGCTTTCAGGTACTGAAAGGTCGCAAAGACTGCTCAACTATTATATGTGACTTAAGTCACGTGCGACTTAATTTATGTGACTTAGGAAATCGCCACGTTATATGTGTATTCACACAACCTCTAGTGACCACCATATATACCCAGCTGGTTTTGCTGTGCTCAAACACTTTGTGTGTTTCCACTTCCTCTTATGCTAGCCATCTCTCTATCTCTCCATCGTGCCTCTTAGCTAGTCTCTCTATCCAGACACCAAGTATACACCCACCTACCTCTAGTGGCAAACATCAAAGAAGGGGTCAGTACCCTGTTTGGGGTCAGTCAATGTTCATGAAGCTTGTTGAAGAAGTGTGACATTTCCCACAAACCACTGTCAAGTTGGTCTCTGAAAAAGTTTGACATTTCCCTCAAATGACTGCGAAGAAATGCCAATCAGTGGCCCCTAAAGCTATAGAAAAAGTGCGATATTATCATAAGCGACTCAGAGCCTAGGGGAGTCGCTGTGGCGCAGCGGCTAGCGGGCACGACTGCCAGCCTGGTGGTCGTGTATTCAAATCCCCATCGAGACCGGTTAAAAAAAATATTGACTTAGGCTCCCAAGTCGATGTAACCTAAAACTGGTACTAGGCTATTTTATAAGACGTAAAGACGTCCAGCGCATATTGACCAAATCCCCCACTGAGTGCAGATTGGTCTATAACATGGGGTTATGAGACGTAAAGACGTCTGGCGTATATTGACCATAACCCCCACTGAGTGCAGATTGGTCTATAACATGGGGTTATGAGACGTCAAGACGTCTGGCGTATATTAACCATATCCCCCACTGAGTGCAGATTGGTCTATAACATGGGGTTATGAGACATAAAGACGTCGGGCGTATATTGACCATATCCCCCACTGAGTGCAGATTGGTCTATAACATGAGGTTATGAGACATAAAGACGTCTGGCGTATATTGACCATATCCCCCACTGAGTGCAGATTGGTCTACAACATGGGGCTAGCACCCTATAACCATTACGTCCCAAGACGAGGACAATGGGGTTCTATTGTACTTTTGTCACTGTAAGTTAGTTGCACATCCTTTACAGGACGTCACAGACAACCCGGCATTTTTTTACTGTTTGTGATTTCTGGGCAGGTTTATGTTCAGGAGTTTGCCACGGCTTTATGAACGACCGGCACTCATACCATTATATTAAAACCAATGCAAGGTGGTCTGCTGCTAAATCGCCCGCAGCTGTGTTTTAACGCGGTATGCAGAATTATGAATTGCGTCCGTAACTCCCTTCGCCACAAAGCCGGCTAACTGTAAAGTTAGGTCAGTCAACGGACTCTGAAACTTGTTGACAAAGTAAAGTTAGGTCAGTCAACGGACTCTGAAACTTGTTGACAAAGTAAAGTTAGGTCAGTCAACAGACTCTGAAACTTGTTGACAAAGTAAAGTTAGGTCAGTGAACGGATTCTGAAGCTTGTTGACAAAGTAAAGTTGGGTCAGTCAACGGACTCTGAAGCTTGTTGACAAAGTAAAGTTGGGTCAGTCAACGGACTCTGAAACTTGTTCACAAAGTAAAGTTAGGTCAGTCAACTGACTCTGAAACTTGTTGACAAAGTCTGGTATTTTCTACAAACCACAGTGCAGTTCAGTCATCGGACTCTGAAACTTGTTGACAAAGTAAAGTTAGGTCAGTCAACGGACTCTGAAACGTATTAACAAATTAAAGTTAGGTCAGTCAACGGACTCTGAAACTTGTTGACAAAGTAAAGTTAGGTCAGTCAACGGACTCTGAAACTTGTTGACAAAGTAAAGTTAGGTCAGTCAACGGACTCTGAAACTTGTTGACAAAGTAAGGTTAGGTCAGTCAACGGACTCTGAAGCTTGTTGACAAAGTAAAGATGGGTCAGTCAACGGACTCTGAAGCTTGCTGACAAAGTAAAGTTGGGTCAGTCAACGGACTCTGAAACTTGTTGACAAAGTAAAGTTAGGTCAGTCAACTGACTCTGAAACTTGTTGACAAAGTCTGGTATTTTCTACAAACGACAATGCAGTTCAGTCAACGGACTCTTAAACTTGTTGACAAAGTCTGGTATTTTCTACAAACCACAGAGCAGTTCAGTCAACAGACTCTGAAACTTGTTGACAAAGTCTGGTATTTTCTACAAACCACAGTGCAGTTCAGTCAACGGACTCTGAAACTTGTTGACAACGTGTGGTATTGTCTACAAACCACAGTGCAGTTCAGTCAACGGACTCTGAAACGTGTTGACAAAGTAAAGTTAGGTCAGTCAACGGACTCTAAAACTCGTTGACAAAGTAAAGTTAGGTCAGTCAACGGACTCTGAAACTTGTTAACAAAGTAAAGTTAGGTCAGTCAACGGACTCTGAAACTTGTTGACAAAGTAAAGTTAGGTCAGTCAACGGACTCTGAAGCTTGTTGACAAAGTAAAATTGGGTCAGTCAACGGAGGCTGAAACTTGTTGACAAAGTAAAGTTGGGTCAGTCAACGGACTCTGAAACTTGTTGACAAAGTCTGGTATTTTCTTTTTTCTACAAACCACAGTGCAGTTCAGTCAATGGACTCTGAAACTTGTTGACAAAGTCTGGTATTTTCTACAAACCACAGTGCAGTTCAGTCAACGGACTCTGAAAATGTGTAGACAAAGTCTGGTATTTTCTACAAACCACAGTGCAGTTCAGTCAACGGACTCTGAAACTTGTTGACAACGTGTGGTATTTTCTACAAACCACAGTGCAGTTCAGTCAACGGACTCTGAAACGTGTTGACAAAGTAAAGTTAGGTCAGTCAACGGACTCTAAAACTCGTTGACAAAGTAAAGTTAGGTCAGTCAATGGACTCTGAAACTTGTTAACAAAGTAAAGTTAGGTCAGTCAACGGACTCTGAAACTTGTTGACAAAGTCTGGTATTTTCTACAAACCACAGTGCAGTTCAGTCAACGGACTCTGAAACTTGTTGACAACGTGTGGTATTTTCTACAAACCACAGTGCAGTTCAGTCAACGGACTCTGAAACGTGTTGACAAAGTAAAGTTAGGTCAGTCAACGGACTCTAAAACTCGTTGACAAAGTAAAGTTAGGTCAGTCAACGGACTCTGAAACTTGTTAACAAAGTAAAGTTAGGTCAGTCAACGGACTCTGAAACTTGTTGACAAAGTAAAGTTAGGTCAGTCAACGGACTCTGAAGCTTGTTGACAAAGTAAAATTGGGTCAGTCAACGGAGGCTGAAACTTGTTGACAAAGTAAAGTTGGGTCAGTCAACGGACTCTGAAACTTGTTGACAAAGTCTGGTATTTTCTTTTTTCTACAAACCACAGTGCAGTTCAGTCAACGGACTCTGAAACTTGTTGACAAAGTCTGGTATTTTCTACAAACCACAGTGCAGTTCAGTCAACGGACTCTGAAAATGTGTAGACAAAGTCTGGTATTTTCTACAAACCACAGTGCAGTTCAGTCAACGGACTCTGAAACTTGTTAACAAAGTAAAGTTAGGTCAGTCAACGGACTCTGAAACTTGTAGACAAAGTAAAGTTAGGTCAGTCAACGGACTCTGAAGCTTGTTGACAAAGTAAAGTTGGATCAGTCAAAGGAGGCTGAAACTTGTTGACAAAGTAAAGTTGGGTCAGTCAACGGACTCTGAAGCTTGTTGACAAAGTAAAATTGGGTCAGTCAACGGAACTCTGAAACTTTTTGACAAAGTCTGGTATTTTCTACAAACCACAGTGCAGTTCAGCCATCGGACTCTGAAACTTGTTGACAAAGTAAAGTTAGGTCAGTCAACTGACTCTGAAACTTGTTGACAAAGTCTGGTATTTTCTACAAACCACAGTGCAGTTCAGCCATCGGACTCTGAAACTTGTTGACAAAGTAAAGTTAGGTCAGTCAACGGACTCTGAAACTTATTAACAAAGTAAAGTTAGGTCAGTCAACGGACTCTGAAACTTTTTGACAAAATAAAGTTAGGTCAGTCAACGGACTCTGAAGCTTGTTGACAAAGTAAAGTTAGGTCAGTCAACGGACTCTGAAACTTGTTGACAAAGTAAAGTTAGGTCAGTCAACGGACTCTGAAACTTGTTGACAAAGTAAAGTTAGGTCAGTCAACGGACTCTGAAGCTTGTTGACAAAGTAAAGTTGGGTCAGTCAACGGACTCTGAAGCTTGCTGACAAAGTAAAGTTGGGTCAGTCAACGGACTCTGAAACTTGTTGACAAAGTCTGGTATTTTCTACAAACCACAGTGCAGTTCAGTCATCGGACTCTGAAACTTGTTGACAAAGTAAAGTTAGGTCAGTGAACGGACTCTGAAACTTATTAACAAAGTAAAGTTAGGTCAGTCAACGGACTCTGTAACTTGTTGACAAAGTAAAGTTAGGTCAGTCAACGGACTCTGAAACTTGTTGACAAAGTCTGGTATTTTCTACAAACGACAATGCAGTTCAGTCAACGGACTCTGAAACTTGTTCACAAAGTCTGGTATTTTCTACAAACCACAGTGCAGTTCAGTCAACCGACTCTGAAACTTGTTGACAAAGTCTGGTATTTTCTACAAACCACAGTGCAGTTCAGTCATCTGACTCTGAAACTTGTTGACAAAGTAAAGTTAGGTCAGTCAACGGACTCTGAAACTTATTAACAAAGTAAACTTAGGTCAGTCAACGGACTCTGAAACTTGTTGACAAAGTCTGGTATTTTCTACAAACGACAATGTAGTTCAGTCAACGGACTCTGAAACTTGTTGACAAAGTCTGGTATTTTCTACAAACCACAGTGCAGTTCAGTCAACCGACTCTGAAACTTGTTGACAAAGTCTGGTATTTTCTACAAACCACAGTGCAGTTCAGTCAACCGACTCTGAAACTTGTTGACAAAGTCTGGTATTTTCTACAAACCACAGTGCAGTTCAGTCACCCGACTCTGAAACTTGTTGACAAAGTCTGTTATTTTCTATAAACCACAGTGCAGTTCAGTTATTAATTTCTTCACAGATTTATTTGTTTCCTACATATGTAATGTTGCCAATTCCGTCCTCTCTGTTTCTCTCCGTGATCATCTCTCGCCAGTTTCCTCCTTTGTAATCTCTTCCCACACCTTCCACCCCCAGTTCCGATGCAGGCCAATATCCAACGTTTCGTGGGAGATATTATGGTAATATGGAAGTATCGGATTGGGGTTACAATGGAACTCCCTTGATATGTGAGCAGAAATGAAATCCTGCTACATCCAAATCCCATTGCATCAAATTCGATTCTTCTAGATTTTAGATGTAAGAAAAACTTAGACCACGCACAAGTAAAAAAGAAAGAATCGGAATAAACGATTTTTCGTGTGCGCGGCCAGTTGCCCAGCGAGATGACAAACGCACTCATTTATGTACGATTTCTTTTCCCGAAAGAAGTTTGTGACGAACAAGAACATAAAATCAATACCGTACAATAGCAATGATTGATAGAGATTTGGCGGTTACCAGCAGGGCAGAGCAAATATATTATACAAGTCCGGCTCTTTAAATATGAAAAGGATAAACGAAAGGAAAACGGGAAGGTATGTGACGAATGCTGTATTTACTGTCTCAAGCTTCGATTACGCTCTTGCTTGTCCAAGATCATTTGTGAGGAGGTAACTGTGAACAGAAAATAAAAATCGTTCAAGTGTTGATCCAAGCCACAACGCTGATTTCTTCTGGTCAGTGATGGCTTTGTTCGCCTAATTCTTGGTAAATTGGCCAGGAGTAATTCGAATCAAGCTGGGCACTGCATCTACTTCTGGAAAACAGAAGCGAATAGAAATATATAAAATGACAGTTTTGCTTACATACAGAGAAATGGTAGTTCAGTGTTCAACATGAAATGTATAGAACCACAAGAGAGTGGGAGATGCTTCAACATTGTATCCTACAATCAATATTTTATGCTAAGAAAGGCAGAAAACAATACCAATGTTGAGTTATTTTTATTGATTGTATGATTTTTTTTCCAAATCCCTAATTTGAAATACGCGGACACTTTCTAGTTTATCTTACTTCAGTCTTTGTTTTCTTTCTCTTTCACCCTGCACCCTCCATTGGAGCATAAGTCCTCAACTCACCCCAATCCCTCCTATCCTTATATATCCCATACAACTCCGTCCACGCTCACCTAATGTTATTAATCTCTCTTTCTAATTCTCTTCTCCGTGTGTTTTGATATCTTCCTTTATTCCTTTTGCTCTGTGAATTCCAAACAAAGGCCTTGCTAGTTATACTATTCTCAAGTCTTCTGAATATATGTCCAGTTCAAAACCTGTGTCTTTTCTTCGCCTCTTTGGTTATTTGTCTAGCCCTCCTCTTCAATTCCACTGTAGTATTCAGTGTTCGTATTCATGTGCAGATGCTTTTGTGTAAATAATTGAGCGGTCATGATTCGCCATTACATACAATCAACAGTCTTTGATCAATCCTGTGATCTTGTCCCGATTATATCGCGTAGCCAAGCATCCAGATAAACATCTCTCTGTCTTCCCCTTGCTCTTTCTCCTTCAATTTTGCCAATTGTCACCAAGTTTTCAAGTTGATTTCTCCCCATAAGTTGCTCTAAAACCGCTTGAATGTCTACTTATAATTTCTCCAATTAATTGACGGCTTTCATTTCTTTCTTGTAGGACTTACTGATCTTAAGAAACCAACTAATCAAGATTTCAAAGGCATCTGTAAAGAAGGTAGTTTGCCATTGCTTTTATATCTTGGCAGTGACCATATTGGTAGGTGACCATAGCCATTGTCTCCGTAAAGCGAAACTCTGCCTACGGCCGCGAAATTGACACCATGACCAACAACTAACTGTCGACTGCTCTGAAATTCAACCCACATCTGCTCTTATGGTTTTTACGTTTCTTTGGTAGGAGATAGGGAGAAGAAGTGTTTGCTAAGCATGACCTCCACCTTGTCCAAGGGTGACCTACAGTGTGCGTTTGTATACTTGTTTCAGTGACATTGTATTCCCACTTCTTACAATGTGTGTTTGTATTTTTATAAACTTTACTTGCTATTCTGTCTTACTACAGTGTGCGTTTGTATTATTATAAACGTGACTTGGTATTACGATTACAGTGTGTTTATATTCTTGAATCAATGACTTGTTATTTTGACTTCATACTGTGTGGGTTTTTATTCTTGTATCGGTGACTTGGTAACTCAAAACCTGGAAACTACATCCCACCGATGCATCGTCTCGACCAATGTGGCACCTACCTTATGATGTGAGGAAGACAAGGCTTTAAAACAAAAACCAAAATGGGCGTCTCCTTCACCAATGGTTCCCCTCAATTTCACAACAACGTGGCTTAATAAGTATTAAACTAACATTGACGATATTCATTTTCCCTTGCTAAATATTTTGTCTTTGCTAGGACACACATTCTTCTTTCATCACGGCAACAAATACCCACGAGGGTATGAGTGTGAGTACAATTGTCATCTTTTTTTTTTACCTAACGTGTTTCCGCTATCCGCTTCTTATACCATGTGTATGTGTATATGCCCGTATTCACGCACTTCCATGTGTATAAGTGCGCAATTGTAGCAAACCGTAAAGCGAGCCATTACGACATTTTGAGAATGTCGTGTTGGACCTCTATTTTCGGTGATAGAACGGTACCTCAGACCTGATATGGTCGTTGGCAAACTTCTTCTTAAAGTCCATGCCGTGTGACGGAGGTCACATCTGTCCACAGCCTACAGTGTCGTTTACCTACAACCATTTCTGAAACCTATGTTCCTCCGTGCCATGCTGTCAGACTGCCCAGCATCTCTCTGTCTCCTTTTCTCGAACAAGAGACTTGGTAGTCTCACCTTCTCCAGCATTTGTATTTTAGTGTCAATGAATTGATCGCCTAAATGTCTCCAAAGCTTTGTTTGTATTCTGTTAGAAGGCACTTGATCGCCTAGATGTCTCCGAAGTTGTTTGTATTATCATATTATGTTATAAGGCGCTTGATCGCTTAGATATCTCCAAGTTATGTTTGCACTCTGTTATAAGGGGAGTAGTAACCTAACGTCTCCAAAGTTATGCTTGTATTCTGTTATCAGGGGCTTGATCGCCTAGATGTCTCCAAAGTTATATTTACACTCTGTTATCAGGGGCGTGACAGCCTAGCGGACAGCATGTTATATTTATATCCTGGCATCAGGGGCGTGACAGCCTAGCTAACTGCATGTTATATTTATATTCTGGTATCAATGACACCGGTACTATTACAAAGCGCCATTACACTGGTCGCCTTAACTTCCCAGTAAAATCGCTGTCGCCCTTGTATAAATGCTGACTGGTCGCGAAAACAATACACTACTGGTGGAGATCAAACTCAGGCCCAATGGTTTGTTGGGAGACTACATGAACCATCAAAATACCACAGCTTATTGCAAGATTCTGTACTGTATACCGTTTAGTCTCAGGTGAATGGTGTCTATTTTCCTAATCCACACTTTCTTTTAGGCGTATGACCGTAGGGAAGTCTTGCGTCCAGTCACAGATGCGTTGCCTTTGTTGGTTTTGTCGTGTCAGTTCAGTGTCTATCCGTCGTTTACTTAATCTTACTCCGGCTCCATATTCAGATGTTTGTTTTTCATTGCATGTTGTTATCGACAGCTGATTGTGTTTCGTTCTCATAAGATATTCAAACCATTTTATTTGCTGCCGCTCAATGATTTAGATGCTCGATGTTCTGCATATCATGTTTCTAATGTCGTCTTTGCAAGGTATTGTTCCGAATATGATACACCGACACTTGAAATTACAATCCTAATTTCTAAAAAAACACGCTGGCTAACATCTTTAAGTTTCTGCCAAAATGATACACGAAACTTGCGTTTCAGAACTCGTTATCGTTTCTTTGTTTTGACGTACACGCGTAATGCAATTTACATTAAGCTATTCTGATCTCCGTTATGTTTACTATTCTTCTGTTTCTTGTGAATTAAATGTATACAGATGGCGCCATATTTCTTTCTGTCTTATTTTTCATCAAGATGCTATTCAACACTTATGGGTTATTATTATAGTCTGTCTGTCTGTCCGTCCGTCCGTCCGTCCGTCCGTCCGTCCGTCTATCTGTCTGACTGTCTGTCTATGTCTTTGTATTCTTATCTTAATGTGTAGAGTTATCTCAACCTAGTATGCAGATCAGATCTTTGCAGATCCACATTTAGTAGACGCTCCACAAGTAGCGGAACACAGAATTCCAACCCTCCCCCGATGTGTCTCCACCTTGCCGCGGTGGGGGAGCTTGTGTGTCCCTCTGACCCCATGTGCTTGCCGATGGATGAAAACTACATATCGGACAGCTTATGGGATAGGGGCCAGACTAAGAGAGACACAACCTGCTGCTCTGCGGGTTAGACTGAGGTGAGGATAACAGTCAGAAGTTTAAATCAGGCGCACGAAAGCCCTTTCTTGGTCCGGACAAAACACTTAAGGCTCCATGTCGAGGGCTGTGGATGAACGCCTCTAAGCCACAAACCCTCGGATCTGAGAGCTGGGCCAATACCCTCCTACTGAAAAATAGAGGCGTGATACTGAGAAAGCTACATGCTCAGGTCTGATACAAGTTCGAAGGCTCTCAGCTGGGGGATATGAGAGATCCACGGATGAGAGGGCCAGGCCGTTTCTCGTTCACTGCTGCACGAAGGTAAGGTGCTGAGCCGGCAGCACATGTAGCCTACCTTGTGAGCGAGTACAAAAAGTCAGAAAAGTGCCCCAGTCGAAGGAAATGGTTACGAAAACTGTCTGTATCTAACTCATAGAGAGTGTAGACAAAAGTGGAAGAACGTCTCAATGACGCGAAATGGAACGCACAGCGAGCGAACCTATTGCGTTGTCCGAAGTCAAAAATAAAAGCTTACCGAGTGGATGTCGCTCGCAGTCTGACCGCTCCTGGTGTGTGCTTGAGCGATCAGTGGCAAGCGAGTCTCCCAACACATGGAAGTGAGGAACTAAAGCAGCCATGAGCAGGACGTGGCAACTCCTCGGGTGTGCCCAGTCTCAGAGCAATATGTGCCGGCTCTGAAAATATGGAAGCCTCCTTGGATAGCGAGGGAATGCCCATGATCTGCCCCTGCCTTCCCTTGAGGGCCGACCGCGATGTCGTTGATCGTTCTATCTTGACCAGCTGAGATGTAGGCGACATCACAACAGTCTAACGTGCCTCGAAAACAGAGGAAGGCTAACCTCATTAAAAAATGCCCGCCGGAAGTCGGAAGTGTCGTCCTACGGGTGGCAAACTAAAAATTGACACTACGCAAATACGTCCGAGTGAAATGTCTCGTCCGAATGTCTCTCGTGCTAGGAACAGCTCTGACTACCTAGTTTCCGAATGCCGCTCTTGTTCGGAACAGCTCTGACTAGGTAGTTTTCCGAATGTCTGTCGTGCCTGGAACAGCTCTGACGGGCGCAACGACAAGCACATGTCCGAAAACTCGCTGAGTGGATACCGTCTGCAAACTTGTCTGGTTTGTGCAGGAATGGCCCGGGGCAAACGAAATGACCAGTATATTGAAGTGAGGATTTAAAGCAGCCATGAGCAGGACGTGACGATTTCCCTCGGTGAGCCCAGAATCAGGGCGCTATGTGTTGGCCCTGCAAGTATGGAAGCAACCTTGGATGGCGGGAAATGCTATGGACTGTCCCTGCCTTCCTTTGAGGGATGACCGTTGTCTTCGACCGTTCAACCTTGGCCAGCTGGGCTGTAGATGGCACCACAAAAGTGAGAGTCTCCCAGGAATGCTACCTGGTCAAAAAAGCACGCTGTAGCCGGATGTGTTGGCCTACGGCGCCCTACGGGTTTCGGCCCAAGGGCGCATAACTGACACACCGCAATCACATCTGAAAAAACACTCCGGATGAACGAAAAGAAGAAGAAGAAGGAGAATTCCAACCACTATCTGCCACTTTTACCACTAAACATTGATATTACGTATACTGTGTTACATCTTTGATTCACGAACTAATATCCTAAGACCGAAAATCACCAGGGTTTCAACTTTAACATCCGAATCACATGATGCGCTTTTACCTGCGGTATTGCGCAGCAAAATCAATTACCTTTTGGCAATCATGGCAAATTACACAAAATCTCAAACTTATTAACTTCCGTGCACGCAAGAAACGTCAAACATGAAGTCGCCTGTGTATTTTGTCAGCATAAGCTAACTCTGTGTCCATAAAAGGCGAACTCCTCCCATGTTTCAGCTTATTAACCCTTCACATACGACAGGAATGTCAAAAACGAAAATCCCCGATACCGTTTTTTTCCCCTTCCAACTTAACTACAAAACATAAAGTGACATAGTCATCAATGGCAAAGCCACATGCACGCAACCTTAAAACCAAATCTTGCTTTCGACTTTCCATCGATGTATTCTTATATATTTAAATAAACATGAACAATGGCAAAAAAAAAAAAAAAAAAACACACAGACACACACACACAGACACCCACACACACAGACACACACACAGACACAGAAACACACACACACACACAGACACACACACACACAGACATACAGACACAGACACACACACAGACACAGACACAGACACAAACACACAGACACACACAAACACACACACACAGACACACACAGACACACACACACAGACACACACAGACACACACACACACACACACACACACACACACACACATTGCTGGACGTTAATTGTGAATTGTGGATTATGTCTCATACTAGTCGTTATCAAATATCATTATATTGGAAGTTACATGACGAAGTGTTTAAGTCGCCCGCCTGGAGCTACGAAGGTAATGGGTTTGATACCGGGCTATGTCATTCGGCTCACGAGTGACATTATCTCGGAGTCTCCTGGGAGTCGTCGCTGGGATTAGGATGGTCGTGCTTTGCGCGACGCGTTCGCCAGGCCGCTCTGCGGAAAGAGATACAGCCATACAGGATACCCAGTGTAATGAAGTCTCTGGCCTTTTCAACCTTTTTTTCTTTGGTCATTATATCACCATCGCTTTCTTTTGTTTATTAATGCGTTGCATCTTTGTAAACAGATTAAGTATTTGTATTTCGTTACCTTTGTGTTGATATTTCAGCATTGCTTGTGTTCGGTTCCGCACATATTTCTTTGGTTCCATTTCGACGTCTGTCTACTCTTCAATTTTTATTTACGTTTCAACATTCATTCTTAGCAGTATCTTCACTTTGTTTTCTTTTCTCAGATCTTCCTCTGTTATTTGTAAATAAGTAGTTATAAGTACACAATGTATGCCTGACTGCCTCCCTACCTGTCTGCCTGCCTGCCTGCCTGTCTGTCTGTCTGTCTACCCACCTGTCTGTGTGCGCGTGTGTATATATTATGAGCATGTGTGCGTGCGTGCCTGCGTAATGCGTACTCATGTACGTATGCTTGTAAGTCTTTCTCTCTGCCCGCGTGCGTGATTGAGTGCGTGCTTTTATATATGTGTGTATATGTGTTTATGTATTAGTGTTTATGTGTGCATGTATGCAAGTGTTTTTGTATTTGCTATGGCTATCAATCGACACTGATTTCTTCATAAGTGCTTGTCTCGCTTTGCCCGTATATCACACACGCAGCATCTCAACTTAGTGCACGAACTCCGTAGCAGAAACAAAGATCTAAATATGTGTACACATAAAGAATGACGCATACAGTTAATATTTATTTGTGGGCAGGTGTTCTAATTTTAATGTGCTGCCTGGGCATTAGCCTGTTCAGGAGCCGTGGTAGAGTCATGGTTAGACACTCGCCTGTTCAGAAGTCGAGGGAGGGTAATGGCTAGATACTCGCCTTCCGTCCCTGGGTCATGGGTTCGATTCGTATCGGGCTCCCTGGCCGACCCAGCCTAAAATGGGTGCCAGAGCGCCGACTGGTCTCTATAAATCCAGGTCTAGCACCATATACTCAATGCACCTACGGCATGTACAAATGTTAGTTACATATCCTGTACAGGACGTCGCAGTCAACCCCAGCATTATTATGGCTGTTTGTGATTATTTGGCAAGTTTACGTTCAGTAGTTTGACATTGGTATCTGAACGACTACCAGTCATACCTTTGTATGAAAACGAACGCAAGGCGGTATGCCGCTACATCGCCGTGTTTCGTACGCGGTATGCGGGATTACGTATTGGCGCGTAAAATTGTGCTTTAATTGACTTACTATTGACCTATTTGGTCTGCTCTTTTCGATGACCAGCTAGCGAGGGATTTGTAACGTGCCCATCCCAACCAGGGTCCTCGGGGCCTTTCGTCCTGGCCCTGGACGACGTCAGATCCGTTAGGAAGGAGGACGCTGCAGTTTGGTTTATTGTGTGGAAATGGAAACAGTTCATATCAGGAATTGAACCAGATATGCACGAGTCATGGCTGGACGTCGCAACCACTTAGTCATTGCGCGCGCGAGCACACACGCGCACACACAAACACACACACACACATACACACACATACATACATACACACACACATTTTACTGGACTCAAACTTATTGTATATGTGCTCTTATATAGCAATATCGAAGCCCTACATTTTGTTGAAACATTTTCCGTCTGTAATAAATCTAGAATTGGTATTTTTAGGAACATTTTCCTTAACTTCAAATTATTCTCATGGCTTTGGAGCAAGTTTTTTCTCCACTAGGATGGAAAAACATACAGCCAGCGTGGCTCTTCTAACGTGATAATCATGTCCTGAAACAAGGAACATGCCTGTGATTATTTGCTTATTATTAGCAGCCATATAACCTTGTAGCCAGGTCAGTAAACACAAACTCTCTTAGCGTACTTAAAACTCCACGTTCCCTGTTCCTTGCTTGTCCTATTTCAGCGCCTCTGTTAAGAGGATTATGATGCCCATCTGAAAATGTCCGAAGTGCGTTATTATTGTCTCCAACACCACAGCTGGCCTGAGTAGATTGCCTGTGATATCTAGACAGAGCTGGCCTGAATAGATTGCCTGCGTATCTAGACAGCTGGCTTGAGTAGACTGCCTGCATATATCGACAGGGCTGTTTGAGTAGATTACCTGCGTATCTAGATAGAGCTGGCCTGGGTAGATTGCCTATGTATCTAGACAGAGCTAGGCTTGAGTAGACTGCCTATGTATCTAGACAGAGCAGGCATGCGTAGATTGCCAGTGCATATAGACACAGCTGACTGTAGATTTCTTGTGTTTCTAGGCCCTACTAGCTTGAGTCGATTGAAGATTTATTGTGTAACTAGATACTTCTGGCCTGAATTGATTCCCTGTCTAACTGACACATCTGGCTTGGGGAGGTTCCCTGTCTTACTGACACAGCTGGCTTGAGGAGGTTCCCTGCCTAACTGTCACAGCTGGCTTGGGTAGGTTCCCTGTCTATCTGATACAACTGGATTGGGGAGATTCCCTGTCTAACTGACACAGCTGGCCTGGGGAGGTTCCATGTGAGTCCAGAAACAGCTAGCTCGAGTAAATGTACAGCTGCAGTGGCTAGGTTCTGTGTGTATCTAGATACCGCTCTAGTGACTGAGTTCCCTATAAACATAGTCACATCTGGCCTGAGTTATATTCCACGCACATCTAGAAACATCTAGAATGAGTAAATTCTCTGAGCATCTGGAAAGGTCTGGTGATCCTGTCTACATTTTTCGAGTTCTGTGTTCATTGCGACATTTATTTGGGCACGCCCCTATCTCCCCCACAGTAAAGGATCTCCTTTTCACCCCAGGAAGCGTATTGAGTACATTGTGCTAGCTCTATATTCTAAGACCAATCGGTACTCGATGTGTTAAGTGCTAAATATGACATCTGTTACCACCCAGGAAATTGTCAGAAAAGCATTTCAAGCTGGGTCGACCTGTGAACACAAGACATTGAAGTAATAAATGCCAGCCTCGATGGCCATTCGAATACACGACACCGGCCCTGCAGACAAGCGTGCTGGTCGCTGTACCACAGCTGCTCCCTATCTCGTGCACAGAGTCCAGCCATTGTTTGTTACGATCCAGGATATATCTAGTTTGTCACGTCTGTTGTTGTTTCTGTCCTAGCGTTGATTTTATGATGTTAAAATCTATCTAGCCGTCAATGTCGTTATATACTAGCTGTGGGTATTTCTTCTCTCATGTTTATGTAGTTTAGCCGGCAAGACCCGAACAAGTATAATGCAGCACATTATAAATTTCCATCATCACATCGTCGTCGTCGTCGTCATCATCATCATCATCATCATCATCATCATCATCATCATCATCATCATCATCATCATCATCATCATCATTGTCGTGAAATACTGAAGAGTTAACGATTCCCAGATGGACGACTGTATACACCGACTAACCAGGTAGGAGAAGGGTTAACCAACAAAGGAGTGACCAGGCGCATGTGTTTCTAGGTCAAGACCCAGAAGGAGGCCAACAGTACAGGTAACCTGTCGCGTGGAAAAATTGGTTTGCGACAAAGGCAGACAGCATTATTGGATAGCATATTGCGGTCTGAATGTATGAAGAATGGAAACGGTTCAGAGCTGGAATTTTCCACTAACAATGATAATGCAGTCTGGATGTGAGGTGTCCAGCAATGTCAAGGACTATGCGGCAAAAATGACCGATATAAAGAGGGTCAATTCTTTGTGTAAGTTTAGTGTGTGTTCCAAACTGACCTGAAGGAGATATGTTCTTGAGTGGGAATAGAAATACACGTCCCTAATGATGGAAAGAGGGGATAATAGTGTGTTATTCGCTAAGTGTTTTTTCGATTCCAGGAACATAGATGCCTAAATAAGGTATAAAGATATTAGATATAGTTTAGGATATGAATATAGATGTGCGTGAAGTGCATTTAACATTGCTTTCTATTAGTAGGAATAGTATAGACGTTAGGTGAATCTTCTATCCTATGTCAGAGTGGGTTTTTTCGGAAGCCTTTTCATTTCGGCTGGAGGAAAAGACACTCACATAGGAGGGAAGAGGAAGCAGACACAGATCTCATTATTAAATGTATATCACACAGGTTTCCATACCAGTGCGGGACTTATCAACTGAGAGATGACACAGATGGCTGTGGTCAAGATCACCCAGTGTTGATAACCCACAAGAAAGCACTTTAAAGTAATAAAGCACGACACTTGTGCATAAGAAAGGAAGGAAAAGAAGTGGCATCTTAATAAGTCAGGAGGACAGAGAATGGAAAATAGAGATCATACAAACTAAAGAAAAAAGACTCAAATTACTCAATATCGTAGAGTTGCAAGGTGCATACAAAGTGCCTATATCAATTAAGAACTATCCAGTGTAGAACTGTTACAGGACAAAAATAGAGAACACTAGAAACTCGATGTGTTTTTTCCAGGATGGAATTAAGAACGCTATAAGATAATAAAGACCATCCAGTTGCGCTGACAGCATATGGTGATCGGGTTAAATACATTCATACAGTGGTGAACATTTTTCATTACAAAAAACGGATATATCTACAGACTCAAGCAGACGGAGCTGTCAGGGTGAGACCGTTCTGTTATATCTATGTCATGTCCTGTACTCTAGCTGAGAGAAGAGAAGAGAGAAACCACGGAGACTATCTATCAACATCTTATCTGGCATACACACTAGAAGAACAGACCAACTACATAGACAATATCCATACATACACCAGACATAGTTTTTATTAATAAATCTTTTATCTTATCGTTGAAAGGAACTGTTGTCGGAGTATGTGTTGAGGGAATAATAGAAAGAGAGAAAGAAATAGATATATGGAAGGGAAGACAGAAGAGAGGAGTGTAGACCAAAGTCAGTCAATAATCCCAACAGATAATAAGTTTAAAGATGCACTTGTTGAGTCCAGTCTTCTCTCGGGAATTTAACAGGACATAATTGGTGGAGCGAGCGGGGTAACATACATTATACCCATATGATTTGAATGCATAACATGGCAGATGCATAAAGGGGTACTTGCATATTGGCACAGGCATAGCGGAGTACCTACATGTTGGGACATACTGATTGGAATAAATAGAAGTATATATTGATGACTTTTAATGGAAGGACGTCCATTGGATATATGGTGCCATTACATTTATGGTAGAAACATTTCATTAATGCTGGTGACTTTGCAGTGAGAAAGTTCCAGACAGAGTGAATGTGGATAGGTGGTAAGACACATTACATACCTAGTCACACGGTCACACGTCTACATAAGTCTTTATCCTATATCTCCTCTTGTGGATGAGAGAGTGGTTGTGATGTACTGTGTGGTGTTGGAGATTTATAATAGTTAATAGATATAGATAAATGATATAGGTTCTAGGTAGATTATCGGTTTATAGTGAGTATTCTTTACTGCCTTGAGGTGTCTTTACTCAACGTGCTGACTTATCTGCTGTAACTATGGCAACGCCTAAAGTAACTACAGCCGAACTGAGGGCCAACGGGGAGGCAATTGGTTTAGCTGGTTCCGAGCTAACGGATTACATACAAGAAAGAGAGCGAGAACTTCGTCAAGCGGAAAGGGAGGAGCGTAAGGCCCAGTTGGAAGCAGAAAGGGAGGAGCGTAAGGCCCAGTTGGAAGCAGAAGAAGCCACGAAGATCAGAGAACATGAATACCGCATGCGAGAACTGGAGCTCAAGACACAAACTAAGGGAGAAATAGATGGAGTGGAAGGAAATTCTTCTTCACCTGGTGCAACCCATATGAGTGGACATGGTTACCATGCCATGAAGTTTCCCTTAGCTGTCTACGATCAGTCTAAGGAACGCTTTGACCAGTACGCATCTCGTTTCGAAGCAATGTCAGCTATGGGGCTGGATCGGAGCAGATGGGCTCTTAAACTATCCCAGGGATTAATCGGTTCGGGATTTGAAGTGTACACACGCTTACCACCAGGACAGGAAAATAATTACCAGGAATTAAAAGCCGCTTTGATGAAACATTTTGACATAACCGCACAAACGTATAGGAAGAAGTTTAGATCGTCTAGACGAGAGCCGGGAGAACTATTCGCCGCCTACAGTCTGAGGCTGAAATCCTATCTACAGAAATGGATGGACTTGGCAGAATTCAAGAAGGATTATGAGAGTCTCGAAGAGATGATGGTGGTAGACCAAATGCGAAAGCAAATGTCGAAACCTCTCAGAACCTTCTTGGGAGAACAAGGGGCGGAACGGATTGAGGCTGTGACTAAGCTGGCAGAACGATTCGTGGAAGTACATGGTGAAACTGAGGAACTAAGTACACAAACCAAAGGTCAGGAGAAACCAGAGAAAAAGAAACCTAAAAACTGGGAAGGAGAAAAAGGGGAACCTTATATAAAGCACACAGAGGAGAGTTCAGAGAAGGTGAAGGTAGGAAACCAGAGCACCTCGAATTCTCAAGCGAAACGACAGTGGTCTGAAAAGTGGTGTTCGTTTTGCAAGGCGGCCTCCCACAACACCAAAGACTGCAGATCGAAACCTAAAAGTTCTTACTTCGCAGCATGCAAAGTGATTCCTACATCGGTGATCACAGACAAGGCTGAGGTCGGCGAAGGAGAAAGGAACAAAAAGGACACACGGAAACCTAGGAAGGGAACAGGTGCACTCACTGCCAGTCGACAACACATAATACTGTAGACTGCAGATGCAAGGCCAAACACGCCAATTGCATAACCAACCTCGAGGAATCAAAAGAGGAAGGCAAGGAAACGGTCAAGGAGATGAAAGGCACTCAGGACCAAGAGAGACCACCTGTGGTTGAACTGATTGAAGTAAATGGCCAACAGGTTGCTTGTCTCTACGATACCGGTTTGGATGGGGAAGCGGTGGTGGACGCCAGCTTGGTAAGCCCAGACCAACTTACAGGGGAGACCATAGAAATACAGCCGGCTATGAGGAGTGCTGTTACCATGACGCTGCCAATCGCCAAGGTGGAGATTAAATCCAGGTACGTCACGGGCATTATTCCAGCTGCTGTATTATCTGATTCCTTATTTCCAATGATCATTGGCACGAAATATGTCTTTTTGGGGATGCCCAAACAGCCAGCCCAAAAGGGAACAGTAGTCAGTGGATCTCAAGGGAAGGAAAAAGAGGCAGAGACACTATGCGACAACTCAGGGAAAGGAGAATTGCATACTGCCCAGAGGAAGGATACTACGTTGCATCCTTGCTACAGGAAGCTGCAAAGAAGTGCTGAGCCACCAGAACGGGGACAGTACTTTCTGAAGAATCAACTACTCTATCGGAGAGCTGGGAGGGGAGATAACCTGCATGAGCAGTGGGTGGTTCCAGAGACCCACCGTCCTCACATTCTTCAGAGTGGACACATCATAGGCGAGAATCGACATATGGGTGTCAGAGAGACCTTGCAGAAAATATCCGGCCATTATTGCTGGCCAGGAATGACCGGAGATGTACGCCGGTGGGTGAAGTCTTGTTCGGAGTGCCAGAGAGCACCACCCAACAAGCGAATTAAGAGGAAACTAGCTCTTAAAGTGGAAGACAAAGTGGAAGTGTGGAGTCCAGCAGAGACCAATATACTCCAAGTAGGATGGAAAGGACCTTATCCTGTGGAAAAGGTGGTGTCCAAGAACATCTACAAAATACGGATCGGGGAAGAGAATAAAAATCTCCCTAAACATCTCATTAGGAAATATGAAGAGAGATCCGGGAGCAAAACTTCGCACTTTATGGTGATGGCAGCCATTGGGACAAAGGTTACCAGTCCAGACGAAGACCAGAGATCGCCAGTACAACATAGGAGGGCCTATGGGACAGTACGTGATAGGTCAGATTTACCCAACGACAGGAGGAGGGAAATCACAAGTCAGGGAAAGGACAAGAGTGAAAGTGTCACCAGTAACCAAGTTCAGAAGGGGTCGGTAACGTCGGGAAAAGCGAGAATTACCCAGAGACACCACATATGGGTGTCAGAGAGACCTTGCAGAAAATATCCGGCCATTATTGCTGGCCAGGAATGACCGGAGATGTACGCCGGTGGGTGAAGTCTTGTTCGGAGTGCCAGAGAGCACCACCCAACAAGCGAATTAAGAGGAAACTAGCTCTTAAAGTGGAAGACAAAGTGGAAGTGTGGAGTCCAGCAGAGACCAATATACTCCAAGTAGGATGGAAAGGACCTTATCCTGTGGAAAAGGTGGTGTCCAAGAACATCTACAAAATACGGATCGGGGAAGAGAATAAAAATCTCCCTAAACATCTCATTAGGAAATATGAAGAGAGATCCGGGAGCAAAACTTCGCACTTTATGGTGATGGCAGCCATTGGGACAAAGGTTACCAGTCCAGACGAAGACCAGAGATCGCCAGTACAACATAGGAGGGCCTATGGGACAGTACGTGATAGGTCAGATTTACCCAACAACAGGAGGAGGGAAATCACAAGTCAGGGAAAGGACAAGAGTGAAAGTGTCACCAGTAATCAAGTTCAGAAGGGGTCGGTAACGTCGGGAAAAGCGAGAATTACCCAGGACTCCAACCGAAGATTGGCTGACCAGATACAATATCGCCCACGATGGTCCTGGAAGCAAAAGCCCAGGAGGTTTGGGAAAGACGACTCGGTCCAACGAGGACGAGGCGGAACATCCCCAGAGGAAAAGCCGGGGAAAACTAAGAGGACATGGAAGCAGTGTTACAATCAGGATGGGACAATCCGTCTGTATTGTGAGCCGTCGCTGACGCAAGTCGAAAGTAGGTCGACCAGACGTACAGGAGCGAGGAGCCAACACTAGTTTCAGTCGTGAGTAGTATAGTAGGGTGTCAATTAGAGCGCCTACTGGATAATGAGATGAGCCATGGGAGGATCCAATCATATCGTCAACACGTGGTGTTAATAGCTACTTCGCAGAAGCTCAACGCACGGTGGATGTGATGGGCGTTGTTGCTGCAACTGGACTTCACAATGGAATACATCCTTGGTAAGGAGAATGTAGGATCGGATTTGATATCCAGACATCCAGCTCCGGAGGAAGAAGACTAGGATTGTGGATCATGGGAATCAAACCTACAGTGAGAAAGATTCGACGCGGTCTAATCTCTTAAGAGGGGGCCTATGTCGTGAAATACTGAAGAGTTAACGATTCCCAGATGGACGACTGTATACACCGACTAACCAGGTAGGAGAAGGGTTAACCAACAAAGGAGTGACCAGGAGCATGTATTTCTAGGTCAAGACCCAGAAGGAGGCCAACAGTACAGGTAACCTGTCGCGTGGAAAAATTGGTTTGCGACAAAGGCAGACAGCATTATTGGATAGCATATTGCGGTCTGAATGTATGAAGAATGGAAACGGTTCAGAGCTGGAATTTTCCACTAACAATGATAATGCAGTCTGGATGTGAGGTGTCCAGCAATGTCAAGGACTATGCGGCAAAAATGACCGATATAAAGAGGGTCAATTCTTTGTGTAAGTTTAGTGTGTGTTCCAAACTGACCTGAAGGAGATATGTTCTTGAGTGGGAATAGAAATACACGTCCCTAATGATGGAAAGAGGGGATAATAGTGTGTTATTCGCTAAGTGTTTTTTCGATTCCAGGAACATAGATGCCTAAATAAGGTATAAAGGTATTAGATATAGTTTAGGATATGAATATAGATGTGCGTGAAGTGCATTTAACATTGCTTTCTATTAGTAGGAATAGTATAGACGTTAGGTGAATCTTCTATCCTATGTCAGAGTGGGTTTTTTCGGAAGCCTTTTCATTTCGGCTGGAGGAAAAGACACTCACATAGGAGGGAAGAGGAAGCAGACACAGATCTCATTATTAAATGTATATCACACAGGTTTCCATACCAGTGCGGGACTTATCAACTGAGAGTTGACACAGATGGCTGTGGTCAAGATCACCCAGTGTTGATAACCCACAAGAAAGCACTTTAAAGTAATAAAGCACGACACTTGTGCATAAGAAAGGAAGGAAAAGAAGTGGCATCTTAATAAGTCAGGAGGACAGAGAATGGAAAATAGAGATCATACAAACTAAAGAAAAAAGACTCAAATTACTCAATATCGTAGAGTTGCAAGGTGCATACAAAGTGCCTATATCAATTAAGAACTATCCAGTGTAGAACTGTTACAGGACAAAAATAGAGAACACTAGAAACTCGATGTGTTTTTTCCAGGATGGAATTAAGAACGCTATAAGATAATAAAGACCATCCAGTTGCGCTGACAGCATATGGTGATCGGGTTAAATACATTCATACAGTGGTGAACATTTTTCATTACAAAAAACGGATATATCTACAGACTCAAGCAGACGGAGCTGTCAGGGTGAGACCGTTCTGTTATATCTATGTCATGTCCTGTACTCTAGCTGAGAGAAGAGAAGAGAGAAACCACGGAGACTATCTATCAACATCTTATCTGGCATACACACTAGAAGAACAGACCAACTACATAGACAATATCCATACATACACCAGACATAGTTTTTATTAATAAATCTTTTATCTTATCGTTGAAAGGAACTGTTGTCGGAGTATGTGTTGAGGGAATAATAGAAAGAGAGAAAGAAATAGATATATGGAAGGGAAGACAGAAGAGAGGAGTGTAGACCAAAGTCAGTCAATAATCCCAACAGATAATAAGTGTAAAGATGCACTTGTTGAGTCCAGTCTTCTCTCGGGAATTTAACAGGACAATTATCATCATCATCATCATCATCATCATCATCATCATCATCATCATCATCATCATCATCATCATCATCATCATCATCATCATCATCATCGTCGCCATCTCTTTCATCATCACCATCATCGTTGCCGTCACTTTCATCATCATCATCATCATCATCATCATCATCATCGCCACCATCACTTTAATTATCAACATCCTCCTCATCATCGCCATCACCATCTTTATGATCATCACCACCATCTTCATCATCATCATCATAACCTCCATTATCCTCGTCACCATCACTGTAATCATCACTATCATCATGACCAGCATTATTATTATCACCAGCTTCAACATCACCATCACTACCACCATTATCATCATCATCAGATGAGTTAGCCCGCAGACTTCCATGAAATCGACTGATCATGTACCAGTTCCGTTCATCACCATCTCATCGTTCTGGACAAATTCTAAACCATTCTAACAATTACCCAATATCTATGTTCCATATTGGATCAACCCCAGAGTAGTACAGTTCTGAAATAAGCTAGCACACTAATGTCCACACAGCTCATTGCTTAGGAGTCTGACATACTAAGTATTTGATACATACTGATATTTGGTTTAGTTGGTTTTTCGGGATTTGAGGTTTGAAGATTGAGCACAACCCACTACTGATATCTGAGGCTGGCATTTGTTACTTCAATGTCTTGTGTTCACAGGTCTTAATGATATACACTGATTTATGAGGCGAGGTGCCTAATTCTCTTCTGAACCACTTTTCCTGATCCAATTTCCAGCCATGTTTGATTGTAAACAGCAGCTTGGTACGTTGGAATAATTCCATAACTTGATATCGAACTCGCCACAACAGCATGGAAATGGAACTAACCAGCGTCTGAACCTTGCGGCCGCATGTAATCATGCACGATGTGTGGAAATCTTGGCGCGAAGTAGAAGGGGATTTTCGGTGCAGACTTAACACCGTGGATCAGCGACATAGACAAACTGGCTGACAGCTCGGTGCCCGCCGCTGATCGGTAACTACTGCCTTACTGATGAATTGCTGTTCTAGGTGTGAACCGCCGCCAGGAGAGCAGCACCGGGACAGTGATCTTCTTGGGTTAGCACATGGTGAGGGGATTGGTTCACTTGTACTCACGGAACTCAACAATTTGTGAGCAAAACAAACTAAGGTGTCGTGCTAATAGAATTAGTCAGCAGCTGGTGATGAATGGTCAGGGTATGTGAGATATAGAGTGTGTTTGTGAGTAACAGAGAGCGTCTGAGAGACAAAGTATGCGGAAGAGAGACAAGGGTGAGACGAAAATACAGAGAAGGGATAGAAACTGAGAAAGAGAGAGAGAGAGAGAGAGAGAGAGAGAGAGAGAGAGAGAGAGAGAGAGAGAGAGAGAGAGAGAGAGAGAGAGAGAGAGAGAGAGATGGAGATAAAGGGTTGGAACTGAACAACGGGATCTATCTCTCACTCTCTTTCTCTCTCTCTCGCTCTCGCTCACTCGCTCGACACATACACACACGCACATCACACACACACACACACACACACACACACACACACACACACACACACACACACACACACACACACACACAATCATTATGGGGTAATATAGATACAAGTCGGCGGAAAATCGCTGAATGGGTTGACAAAGTGGTACGGAAGACTGTCGAACTTATCAAGAACACAAGAGAGAAATAGTTGTTTATGGAGGAATGTGATCGCTTATGCCGCTCGACAAGATACGTGATGATGATAGGTTTCTGTGAAAACACTGCACAACAAATTTATAGGCAGTTATATTCGTGCCTGCGGGCACATTCTGGGAACCTCTAGCCATGCCAATGTTGTATCTTCAACTCCTGGTGTTTTATACGCTGTGACGTACGTTTTTCCCAACAAGTTACGACCCTTAGTAATAGGATAACTATACCAACAGAAAGGTAGCCGCGCTGGCGCAGTGACTTGCACGCCTACCTGTCTGGCTGGTCGTATTGTATTCGAAGTTCATTCATAGCAAGAGTTTAAAAACATATTTCCCTCGGCTCCCAGGTCAACTCAGTCTAAATGAGTACCAGGAACTGTTCTGTAAGTACAAGCGTCCCGTGTGGTATTGGTTACATCAAGACCTGTAGTTGATAGAAATGTGGAGCTACTCCATGAACCTTGACCCAGCAGTACTGTAGTGGCTAGATGGTCGCTGCCGTCTCACGGGTCATGTCTGGGTGTCAGCATCCTGGCAGTGGTTAAATATTGACAGAGGCTCCCATTTCGTGCCGGACAAACATGGGTATCAGGAAATATCCTGGGAGGTAAATGCGACCGATGTGATACTGCTCACTGTCAGAGTCCAACAGGGGACAGCGATGCAGGGACATCGTTACGACCGCCAGGCGACTTAGCTCCCAGTAAGGGATGCAACAACTTCGTTGCGCCGCCAGGCGAATAGGAGTTACCGGCCTGCGAGATCGCTGGCTGACCAGCGGTCAGGCCGCCAACGCAAGACGCACGCCTGCCACGTGACGCCACGTCAGGCAGGAGGCAAGTTGCGAACCAGGTCCAGACAGCTCTGGGGACACGGTACAGGACGGACGTGTGATTGAGAGAAAGGCGTTGTATGGTTTCTGTATTGAAAGGCGAGTGTCTGGACATCTTGCGAGTCAGACTTGTGAACTGTATTGTGGATGTAAGTTGTAAAGTATCCATTATATATATTTGTGATCATCGTTCGGTATTTGATATGTTAATAAATCCATCGAACGATGTGTCGTTGAGTCTTACGTCAAATCACGTTGTATTTGTACTGTCTCACACTTGTTAGGCAAGCGAGCCAAGTTTAAGACCCTGACATGTGTGAACGTGGGGGCTCGTCCCGCTTTAATTTACTTATATTTGAACGTGAATAGCTCGTCCTTGTTGAACGTGAAGGTCTCGTCCAGCTTTAATTTAGTTAGATGTAAACCTTAATGTGATCATGGAAGGCTCATTTTGAATTATTACTACATTATTGAAACATGTGTAAGACCATTTGTAAACGTACAATGCATACATTTTGTTTGATCCTGTAAGCGTGTAAAACATTTGTGATTTGTGAAACTTGTCACCGTTTTGACCTTGTCGACATTGTGATCTTGTCGCCATTTTGACCTTGTCGCCATCTTGTAAACTTGATGTCTATGTCCTTACTGAATGTCATCTTGATGTAAGTGATGTGTCATCAATGTTGTAGAGTGTTAAGATACTTGTAGATTGTCTTTGTACATTGAGTTTGTGGAACGCGAAAAGTCTTTGGAAAGAAAGTAACGTGTATTGTAAAAACACTGTTGACGGACAAACTTACGACATACAACTACACTCAACGCCATACAAACCTAATCAACACTTAGTGACAAGCAGGCACACACCAACAAATAGACGCTAATTTATCTTCTTCCAAAATAAAAGCAGGTTTTTCCGTAACATCCGAAACCTTGCCGTAGAGGTCATATCTAGTCTGAAGTAGCGACCCTACAGTTCCTAGCCCAATTTCCAACCGTTCTTCACCGCATCCAGGGCACTTGAGTATACTTTTTTCCTTTTCGTATACTTTAAAAATGCATTTTTAGGCACATATCGTCCATATAAACAGATTGTAAATTGTTGATTACTAACCACTTATAATATATTGTGTGTGGCTGGTATTTCATTGACATTTTTCCATCATGTCTTCATTATTTGATTTCATTGATATGGGCATAAAGTTACAGTTACATGGTGATGAACTAACACAGTGGAGTGAGCAGAAATACGCTGAATACCTACTAGTACAGGAGAAAATTACAGAACGCGAAGAAAGAGCAGCTGAAAGAGCTCTAAAGCAGGCAGAAGCAGAAAAGGCTGCCAAGCAAATAGAGGCAGAAACAGCCTTAAAGCAAGCTGAGATGGATAGTGAACTAAAGAAGGCGGAAACAGCCTTAAAGCAAGCCGAATTAGAACTGGCTGCAAAGACAAAGCCATCTGAGATAGATAATGAGTTGAAAAAGGCCGAGATCGAGAAAGAAACAGAGCTGAAGAAGGCAGAAATAGCAGCTCAGAGCAAGAGAGAAGAACTGGAGTTACAGTTGAAAATGAAACAACTGGACACTGAGACTGCGATTAACAAAGAGTCTAAGACATCTGAAAGACTGGAGAAAGAAAACCAGTATAAGAAATATCAAGGTATTGTACGTAATTATACCTCGGGTGACTGCATCGCAGCCTTTACCCAAAATTTTGAAACTTTAATGGAACATTATCAAGTTCCACTGTCTGAATGGAATATTGTGTACATGAGGAGTTTGTCAGGGGAACCTCTTAAAGTTATTGAAACCATCCCCAAAGACCTCAGAAAAGATTACCATTATCTGAAATCTAAGATTATGGCACATTTTATGTTAGATGAGGCAGGTTACAGAGAACAATTCAGTAAATTGAGCCCAAAACCGACTCAAACGTTCTCTGACTACCTCTGCTTAGTCCGAGATATTTTCACCAAATGGACGTCAGCAGCCAAAATTGAAAAAAGTTATCAGAGATTGGAAGATCTAATCATTAGAGACAAAATTGTGTCATCTATTCCTTCAGCCTTTGCTAAATTTTTGTTAGAGAATGAATGCTCTAGTGTGGATGAAATTGAAAGACGTGGGTCGGCTTACTACACAGCCAACAAACATTGCTTTGCTACTGAAGATACTAACATTAACTTTGTAGCAGCGGCTAACTATGACAAACAACCCTATAGTAGGCAGAAACCTCATAGGCCTACCTCTGAGAAATTTAATCATTGCATTTATTGTAAATATTCACATCATCAGGGTGAAATGTGCGATCAGAACCCAGGGTACCAAACTTACTTATTAAACATGGTAAACAGACAGGACAAAGAACGTAAATCCTTCAAAAACTCACGAAAATGTTTCCTCTGCAAGGCGTGGGGACACCATCGGAAAGATTGTAAGGGCAGGCATATGACCAACAAAGCAAACGCCGCCTTGTTTGATAGTTCGTCTTCTGATGAAGAAGAGCCAGAGAAACATCCTGTGAACTCAGCACAGGCTTTTGACATATTCAACGCAAACAAATGCTCTGTTTGTAACACCTTCTATGAAGATGGTATTTTAACATGCGGTCATGCCATCCCTATTGCCAATGAAGAAGCTAATTTGGTAGTAGACTCAAAAGGCAGAATAAACATCCATCACGGATATGTAAATGGCAAATCTGCTACAGTCCTTCGCGACACGGGCAGTTCACTCATTGGCCTGAAGAAAACGTTCATAATGCCTACAGACTATACAGGCAGGCACGTAACATGTAGAACATTCTCAGGCAATATTGAGAAATACCCATTAGCATGGGCATATATTGAAACACCTTTCCTCACTGGGAAAGTAAAGTGCGCTGCACTAACCAGTCCAGTTTGTGATATAATTATTGGTAATTTACCTGAGGTAAATGATAAACCTCATGACATAACATCTTCATGTATTGATGATACCATAACATCACCATCAAATGTCATCATTGAAAATGTCACACCACCTATTGATTGTAAAGTAGCTAATGTAGCACTAAGTTCTCATGACACCATTGAAACTGTTGTTCCATCATCATCTGACATCATTGAGTGTGTGAACGCAGTAACAAGAGCTACTGCTAGAGTGCAAGATGAAATAAATCAAACTGAGGCTATACAATTACTCAGCCCAGTTTCACTACCTACTAACACCATGAAGGAAGCATTTGTAACAGCCCAAAAAGCTGATCCTTCATTGTCAAAATACTTTGACCTGATCGGCCGAAAGCCAAAAGTAACCAAGAATGCAAAATGGCATTTTGCTATGAAAAATGATATACTCACCAGGTATTACACCAGAGGTGACAATACCACAGAGCAAACGGTTTTGCCAACTAGTTATCGCAAGCAAGCCTTACATCTTGCACACGATATACCTCTTGCAGGACATATGGCATACGTTAAGACCAGATCAAGGTTATTGACACAATTTCACTGGCCAAAATTTTGCAATGACATTAAAGAATATTGCAGAAGTTGTGACACCTG
Source organism: Cepaea nemoralis (assembly GCA_014155875.1). Taxonomy (NCBI): domain Eukaryota; kingdom Metazoa; phylum Mollusca; class Gastropoda; order Stylommatophora; family Helicidae; genus Cepaea; species Cepaea nemoralis. Next base: position 618,040 of record JACEFZ010024807.1, read on the forward strand.
CCAGAAATTGGTTAAAAAAGGTAAACACCCACAGGCAAAGTTACAAGTTACCGACTTAGCCAGTCGACCTTTTGAAAAGCTATCGGTTGACATAGTGGGCCCTCTTAGTCATACAACAACTAGAGGGAATAAATTTATTCTAACTGTCATTGATCAATGTAGTCGCTGGCCAGAAGCTATTCCGTTAAAGAACATAACTGCCAATGACATAATGGAAGTGTTCTTCCATATTTTTCTAGGATAGGTTTTCCAGATACTATCCAATCTGATAGGGGCACTCAGTTTATTGCCGCATCCACCCATGCTTTCACCAAAATGCTGGGAGTGAAGCAGTGTTTCAATTCCCCCTACCATCCTCACAGTAGCGGAGTAATAGAAAAGTTTAACGGGGATCTTAAGCACATGCTTGCAAAAGTAACGCAAGAACACCCCAACAACTGGGATGTATATCTACCAGCTATTCTTTTTGCTTATCGCGAGGTACCTCATGCTAGTACCGGTTTCTCTCCTTTTGAACTCATCTATGGTGCCAAACCACGTGGCCCATTGACCATTTACCACCAAATGTTAACTGACTCTACACCAGTACTTAAACCCATATCATCATACTTATATGTGACATCATTGCGTGAAAGAATCATCAAATCTTGTGTTATTGCAAAGAATGCACTAAAACTATCTGGTGCTACTTATAGACAGTATGCTGACAAAGGTAACAGGACAATAACATTGACACCTGGACAGGACATTCTTCTGCTGCTACCTAGTGACAGACATCTACTGACTGATTCTTGGCAGGGACCTTTTAAAGTGACAAGACAGATTTCACCTGTAGACTACGAAATCCTTATAAAAGACAAACACAAAATATTTCACATAAATATGCTAAGACCATACCATAACAGAGAACAAGACGATACAACAGCTTGTACAGTGATAATAGATCACGAAGACGACGATGCTAGTGACGAAATTCCAACACCTGCATTAGACACGTCAGACTGCTAGAAGGAGATCAAAATCAACCCAAATTTAACTCAAGCAGAGACAGACAGTTGCAAACAACTTATACAGCAGTACAACACCATCTTTTCCAACAACCCAGGACAAACAGAATTAGTACAGCATCACATCACACTCACATCAAACACACCCATTAGATGCAGACCATACACCATTCCATTACATTACAAAGAGCATTTACATCAAGAAATCATCAATTTAGAGAAAAATAACATCATAAGACGATCCCAATCAGACTACTCATCTCCCATGGTCATAGTACGCAAAAAGGGCAATACAATAAGACTGTGCATCGACTACCGAAAACTGAATAAAATAACTGTTCTAGATCTTGAACCAATGGCAAACACTGACGATCTTTTGACAGAACTGACAGACGCTAGATTCTTTACGACTGTAGATATGACTAAAGGTTATTGGCAGATTGCTGTAGACGAACAGAGCAGACATCTGACAGCATTTGCCACACCTTGGGGACTGTACGAATGGTGCAAACTTCCATTTGGTCTTGTTAACGCCCCAGCCACATTCGTACGGATGACACGACTACTTCTAGTAGACATTCCTAACATAATCTGCTATATTGACGACATATGTATTCACACAGAGACAATGACGGAACACATTAAGACATTAGACCAGACATTTGAACGGATCAGACAGCATGGACTGACAGTGAAGCCTGCAAAAGTAGACATAGCCTACCAGGAAATATCATTCTTGGGTTACAAAATATCCAATGGCTTTGTCACGACAGACGATAAAATTGTGTCCAAGATACTAAAACTCTCACTTCCGACTACTAAAAAACAAGTCAGAAGTTTGTTGGGCTTAATAAATTACTACCGGCAGTTTATTCCTGATTTTTCTGAACTGACCGAGGTATTATCTAATCTACTAACAAAAGATAAACCTGAGAAAATTGTACACGATCAATGCCTAAAAATCGCATTTCATAAAGTTCTATCATGTTTTTCTGATAAGAATGAACGCAATCTTATCCTTAAATTGCCCGATATCCGTTTACCTTTCAGATTACGCACAGATGCGAGCTCCGTGGCGATTGGAGCAGTCCTGTTGCAGGAGTATAACAACATCCTCCACCCCGTTTATTTTGTATCCAGGAAGCTGAAGGCCCGAGAGCGGGCATGGTCCATTCCTCAATTGGAAGCCCTAGCTTTAGTAGTAGGTATTACAAAATTGTCTAGATTTCTTCTAGGACGCCATTTCATCGTAGAATCGGACAGCAGCCCTTTACGATGGATGAATTCAGGTGTGCCATCGAACCATATGGTAGCGCGTTGGTCTTTGAAACTTCAGGATTATAGCTTTGAGGTTCGACATATCCCAGGCAGAACCAATTCAATTGCCGATCTTTTGTCACGTTGTCCGACCAACCCAGTGAGCACCAATGTCTGAGTGCAGTATTTAGAAATACACTCAGACCGACACAGCAATTTAGCAGTGAATAGTGGTTTTTCATTCACAAAAAGCTGTGTAATGTCTACAATATTGTGATAGGGATTACTCCCATTATATATAGTGTTCTTATTTTACTAGTTCATGTAGTGATTGTCGTGTATAAATGTGCAGTATGTGGTAGAAAGCGAACTTTATTAACTGTATATATTACGTACAAGAACAGTGTCACATTCGCACTTACCTGAAGCGAATTATCCAACGTGACAGTGACAACTTCGTGTGGAATCTTCCAGGAATATTTTAATTACGAGTGTGAAAGTAAAAACTGAACAGTGACGACGTTTCTACACCTCTGCATTGAACCGAAATCTTTAATGTTCGACTGAAACATCTAACACATGAACATTCCATCGTAATCCAGAAGATTGTGTAGCAACATCCAACACGAACTTTGAGAACATTGTACTTTCCTTAAACTACATCAAACCGGAACAGGTGTGTTCTAAAAGCTTTACCATCAGCTGATTTTAGGGTTCGTGTGTACTTCCGGATTAATTAGAAATTTAGAACAAAAATAGCAGACAACATATAAAAGGTTAAAAAGTTTTGACGATTCTAAAATGTTTAGGATTCTATAAAATTGAATACACGAATTGTGGGTTTATTTATTTCTCTAATGTAATCTTAGAATCATATCTTGATTAACGTATTCATATTACCGACTTTTTTCTCGTTAATATGAAGAAACGTCAAGCAATGACACTAAGAAATTAAATAGTTATTGTAAATTATTGTGTTTCACTAATGTTAAAATTATTTCCCTTTCATTTATTGTTATTACATTTTCACACAAAGGGCCATAATTTGAAATGTATATGCTAATGTGTTGTGTGTAATATAACATGTTGTTGTTAAAGTGTTGACACCACAGGCAGGCATCTACTGGGCATGGCAGAGTGTTGCCAACATTGTATATCAACACAAGAACTCCTGGCCAAGTAGGGACAGGGTTGGAGTGTTTTATACGACTTATATATAGCCGTATTTCAGTCTGGCTAGATGGTTTTTGTTCCAAGAACCATATTATTATTTTTTTCCAAATTGCTGCGAGGTAGATGCGTGAAGCTGGAACTACTGATCTGACTGGGTGATAATACAATTGAGGTAACCAGCCATCGAGAGGGTGAAGCCTGATATGTGTTAAACATGAAGCACCACATGTCTTTGTACCCAACTCCCAGTTCTTATATATATTTCTATGCCATGTGTGTATTTTTGATAACGTTGTGTATAACAATAGAAAGGTAGACTCTGACAAGGGTATACTATTAACCCAACAGGTACAGACATTATACATGAAAGACGACATCTTTCATGGATTTTACCGGGGGAGCGTGTCAGAGTCCAACAGGGGACAGCGATGCAGGGACATCGTTACGACCGCCAGGCGACTTAGCTCCCAGTAAGGGATGCAACAACTTCGATGCGCCGCCAGGCAGGAGGCAAGTTGCGAACCAGGTCCAGACAGCTCTGGGGACACGGTACAGGACGGACGTGTGATTGAGAGAAAGGCGTTGTATGGTTTCTGTATTGAAAGGCGAGTGTCTGGACATCTTGCGAGTCAGACTTGTGAACTGTATTGTGGATGTAAGTTGTAAAGTATCCATTATATATATTTGTGATCATCGTTCGGTATTTGATATGTTAATATATCCATCGAACGATGTGTCGTTGAGTCTTACGTCAAATCACGTTGTATTTGTACTGTCTCACACTTGTTAGGCAAGCGAGCCAAGTTTAAGACCCTGACACTCACATTATATTCCGAGCGATACTGATCACATTATCCACCGAGTGCCGAGTAGTCTATATCGAAGGGTGTACAGGGTTTAAAAAGCAATGAATGAATCACCGAAAAACGAGAAGACTACAAGAAACAAAATGGACGTTGCGGCCAAAGCCTCCGTCAGCAACAGAACAAACAAATAAAAATAGAAAAACAAATAAACGAAAGACGCTACATGAAAGTATTAAGGTTACTCATCTGTATCCTTGCTTGAGCGGCTATCCGTGGATGGAATAAATCGGATGTAGTGGTTAATAGGGTCAACTGACTAAAGGTCAATAAAGCGAGAAGCTCGGGGTTTGGCTAAGACGACCGGCGAGGGAACCGCTGCTGGGGGGGGGGGGGGGATGGGGGTGTGTCCATGAGGGTTTAAAAAGCAAGAATTTCGACTTTATTGCATCGGGTTTGATCCGATATGATTGGGCCCTATTCCGGAGGAATAGACGAAAGACGAAAGACAGAGCAGACACTCCGTAGCTCCAACGATTACCACCAAGATTTTCAGAGAAAATAGAATCAGTCAACTGAACGAAGTAGCCCCGAACCGAAGCCCCAACCTTCTGAGTGGAAGGCAGACGGCCTAACCACTTCGCCATTGAGACTCCTCGAGTTGTCTAAAATGGGCCTGGCACTATGTCTCCAATGCGTGTTTAGGCGTGTGCAATGAACCCTTAACATTCTGCCTACTTACCACATACACAATACGCCCCATGGCGTGACAATAGGGTCCTTTGCGTTGTGAAGCAACAATAGTGATTTCACCATCAGACGTACTTTACTTCTCAGGAGAAATGTGTTTCTCTTCCGGAAATTTAGGTGGCGCGAGGATATGACCCCTAAGCATCCTTCTCATGTATCGTGTGAGTGGTAAAAGAAAATAGACGATTAATGTCGAACCAGACAAGTTATTTACATTAAGAGCATTTCACTCCATCTATCTGCTCTTTTATTTACAGCGGCAAGAAAAATGACCCACTTCGCCAGGGTATGTTAAAATGGCGCCATGGTATGTGGAAATGGTGGTAACAATAATTCTAAACCTGATAGAATATAACTTTTATATGTAACTTGCAGATCCATCCATCATGTACCATGCCCATAAGCCTGGGAGGTCATGTTTTGCCATCTCACTCTATCACCAGAGTCGTGTAACAGCTCCGTGTTTCTGTCTCGACCATGCCACGTGGCAGGTATTTACTTCTTGGTCTTCCCCTTGATTTCTTCCCTTCGATCTTGCCAGTTGTCACCGAGTTCTCCAATTCATTTCTTTTCATAACATGTTCAAAAAATGTTGTCTGTCTACGTCTAATATCTCTAATCAGCTTACGATCTTCATTTCTTGTAGGACTTGTTCATTGGTTTTTCTATCTGTCCATGGTATTCTTTGCATTTTCCTCAGAAACCACATTTCCACAGCCATCAGCTGTTTTTCAGCTTGACTGCTTATTGTCCACGCTTCACATCCACACACAAGTATAGGTTCTATGTAGCACTTTAACACTCTTTTTCTCGTTTCAATTTATATCTTTTTATTGGTCAGTATGTTTTTCATCTTGCAAAAGGCTACCTTCGCCATGGCAATTCTTGTTCTAATCTCTTCAAAGCATCTCATATCAGATGTTATGACTGTTCCGAGATACGTGTACCGATTTACTTGTTTAAAAATATGCCCATTTACTTGTATATATATATATATATATATATATATATATATATATATATATATATATATATATATATATATATATATATATATATATATTGCATATCCTTTACAGGACATCGCTGTCAACACCAGCATTTTCAGCTGTATGTTGATTTCTTGGCAAGATTACGCTCAGTAGTTTGCCATTGCTTTCTGAGCGGCCGGCTCACATACCCCGTAAGTTACCGATGCGATTCGAACCACTGCTGATTCTCACCGTCATCACGTCACCGACGAGAGTATACGAGATTACGGAGAAAAGTCATAACCTCTAAGCCACGAAGCCGGCTTGTATATTACACTGTGGTATTTCTTCCTTCCTAGTGACGACCATAACGTGTGTCTTCTTACAATTCAATTCTAACCCTAGTTGATCACTATGTGCAACAACCGCATCTACTAAATGTTGCAGGTCCCGTTCATTGTCTACAATCAAGACTGTATCATCTGCATATCTAATGTTATTGATTGCCATGAAATGGATACAAGTAATCTAGTAGATGTGTCAAACGAGGAAACTGGACAAGTGCCGCCCATACACACGATTAGGGAAAAGTGAGGAAACACCGGTGACGTGAGTGGGTGTAGTTAACGCGGTCACATGACTGCGCTCTGGCGGAGAACGGCAGACATGTTTTTGACATTGAAGGCCGAGACGTGGAGAGAAACAGTTCGTCTAAGCAGAATCAGTCAGCGATAATAACATCCGAGACTGATGTACAAGTCAATTTATATTCCCTTTATGGAATTTGTTGATAATGAATCAACATTCTGAAGCCGAGGCCTGATGATAAGGGCGCGAAAGCCGGCAAGTGGCATTTTGACATTCAACACTGTTTGACAACACACTCGACCAGAATGGCGGTCAGCTGCCTGCAGTGACAAGTGATTGTTGATTGCGGTGATTTGCAGGTTGCAGTGAGTAAAACAACTTAAGTAGGCTTAAGAAGGTGATAGATAGTTAGACAGGAGATTTTCTTGACGATCAGGCCTTTGTACAATAATGATGCAAGGCAGGGCGCGTGCGGCCCACCCGCAGTATGCGATAACGACTGAAGGTCAGCAGCGGGTGGGAGCCATGCTGTAGGCTGTTCTGCGGTAAACTTTATTTGTCAAACTGAGGACGCAAAAGTTTCCTGTCAAGTCTATCGTTGAGTTGTCTTTAAATTGCCTGGTGTTGTTATTAGACGAGCCACAGCAAGAACTCCGTGACATTGATGTATCATCCCCCAATGTTGATGCCTTCAATATCTTCTATATTTCTGAAACTATTTTCACTGTACAGGGAAAAAAGATCTGGAGACATTACACATCCCTGTCTCACACCTCTCTTAATAGACTGATATTGAACTACTTCATTATCAATTCTTATGGCAGCTTGTTGTTTCCAATATATGTTTGCAGATATAAGTTCTATATAATTTGATACAACCAAACATACAGAATAAAATGATTAAGCAAGTACACATTGGTACCCTATGTAGGCAATTAGTTAATTAGTTGGTTAGTTCGTCAGATTATTCTCACCACACATGGAACCATTCAGCCCATAAATGTCCAGATCCCCTCATTATCTCCCTCAGCGTGTAGCTCAGTGGTTCCCAAGCTTTTCAAGCAGAGAGCCATATCTACTATTTTCGATAGTTAAGGGGGGCCACAACATTATAAAATTATAAAAGTCGTGCAATATCATTCTTACCTTTCTTAACTTTCGTCAACAAATGTCTAAAACTTTAAAGGCAGTCAATGTCAGTACTACACTGCGGTCAATGTTTTGGTTTAAAATCAAAAGTGCATTCAACAATACATTTTAAATCAGTTTCGAAAATCGCTGTTAATTTAATTATTTTACAATTGTAACTGTTCTTCATATTCAGCTACTTAAGTTAAGATGCCAGTTTATCAATGTCTGGGCACTAATTTGTAGTGCCCAAAGTCATAAGCGCAGCTAGGTTACTTTCGGTGAGTCTGGAACGTAGCTTGTTTCTTATAACAGCCATTGCGGAAAATGACTGCTCGCATCTGTAAGTCGAACCAAAACTACAAATGTATCTCTGGGCGAATGAACACAAGTGTTCAAATTGTTCGACCGATAATAGTCGCCAGAATAAAATCGTATGATCAGCTGAAGGTTGCGAACTGAACAGGCGCATTCGATAATATCTGAACATAACAACCATGAGCAGAGTAAATTACCGCACGCTGACGGGGCGCTCCGAGTGCATTTTTTTTTTTTTAATTATTAAAATATATTATTTTAAATAACGAGGCCTCTCGTGCCACTTACTAACAGCTGGCGGGCCACAAGTGGCCCGCGGGTCGTGATTTGGGAACCTCTGGTGTAGCTGTTTAGAACATCAGTTCTATGTTGGTTTACTATTAATCATTGGCGTAGAGCTCTTGTCTGGCTTCAGCCATTGTGACTTGATGTTCCTGCAATCTGGTCAAGGATACAGATGCACAGTCATCATTTGATTTGTTTAAATGGTCCCGTTGGTTTGAGGGCATTATCTACATCATTTCTAGAACGCTTTCCACGGTAGCCGGCTCTTGGCTAAGGGGTTGCGGACGCAATTCGTAATCCCGCATACCGCGTTCGAAACACAGCTGCAGGCGATTCGGAAGCGGACCGCTTTGCGTTGGTTTCTCATACAAAGGTATGAGTGCCGTCTTTCAGAAAGCAATGCAAACTACTGAACGTAATTTTGCCAAGAAATCACGAACAGCAGCAGCAGCAGCAGCAACAACAACAAAATCATGGGGTTGACTACAGCGTCATGCAAACGATGTGCAACTAATATTTTTTTCACAGCAGCCCAGCTTGCAAGCCTAACAGCTTGCTAATTTCCTCATACACTCGGATTGCCTGACATACAAATGAAGATGATTGTTGTCGGTTTTGAACTCCTCAGAGACAGCTCACTGTCTTTGAGGTCAGCCCATGTCGATGCTCCTAGGGATACTCACCGAGAAACTGAGAAAGCATGCCTGGATGAAAGTCTGTCTATTGCTACATTACTGGTTGAGAGTCCGAAACTACGCTTGGAGACATCTTCAAGTGAAGAAAATTGGTTATAATTTCGATGCCGACACCAATAAGCAATCAGAACATCGAACTGAGTCGCTGTATATATATATATATATATATATATATATATATATATATATATATATATATATATATATATATATATATATATATATATATATATATATATATATATATATATATTCCTTTCCCCATGATCATTCATTCATTCAGTAGCATCTCCTTTGCAGAACCTCGCTCCCAAATATTTCCGGAAAACTTCTCGATCATAAGCAAGATGTCCCGCGTCCGATACACCCATCTGAAGATCATCCGCCACATCCTGCAACCATCTTCTCTTTGGCCTTCCTCTTCCTCTCTTCCCAGGTATATAGAATTTTTTTTTTGCATATCCTTTACAAGACATCGCTGTCAACACCAGCATCTGTCAGCTGTATGTTGATTTCTTGGCAAGATTACGCTCAGTAGTTTGCCATTGCATTCTGAGCGGCATATACCCCCCCCCCCCCCCATTATTGTTCTCTCCAAACTTTCGTGACGTTTCAAGTGACCAAAATATTTCAATGTCCTTTGTTTTATCGTCTTTAATAGCCAACCTTCTTCAATGTTCAGCTCTTGAAGTATGGATACATTTGTTCTTAGAACCCGTCTATAACATTTATATTCAAAGGCATTTATGCGCTATTCAGCTTGTTTAGTAATTGTCCAGGTCTCATAGGCGTATGTTGCAATGGGAAAGATGCATGCTCTTAAAAATCTAATTTTTTGTAGTTCTGTCTGTCACACTCCATCTTTGATTCGGGCTGGTAGTGATGCACCCATGATTCATACCTAGTAACAATCCCGTACAGCATGTCTTCTCCTTCATCTTTGTATCGACAGAGATCTCCCCCGATGTGTCTCCACCTTGCCGTGGTGGGGGAGCTTGAGTGTCCCGTTGACCCCATGTGCTTGCCGATGGGTGAAAACTACATATCGGACAGCGTATGGGATAGGGACCAGACTAAGAGAGACACAACCTGCTGCTCTGCAGGAGACTGAGGATAGCAGTCAAAAGTTTAAATCAGGCGCATGAAGGCAGTTCTTGTTTCGGACAATACTCTAAGGCTCTCTGTCGAGGGTTTAGGCTGAACGCCTCTAAGCCACAGACCCTCGGATCTGAGAGTCGGGCCGATATCCACCTACCGAAAAATTGGAATCGAGATACTGAGCAAGCTACATGCCCAGTTCTGACACTTGTTTGAAGGCTCTCAGCTGAGGGATATGTTGGATTCCCGGATGAGATGGCCTGGCCGTTTCTCACTGACTGCTGCACGAAGGTAAGGTGCTGAGTCGGCAGCACATGTAGCCTACCTCGTGAGCGAGTACAAAAAAGGCAGTAAAATGCCCCAGTCGAAGGAAATGGTTACGAAAACTGTCTGTATCTAACTCATAGAGAGTGTAGATAAAAGTGGAGAAACGTCTCAATAACGCGAAATGGAACGCACGGCGAGCGAACCTATTGCGTGGTCCAAAGTCAAAAGCAAAAGCTTACCGAGTGGATGTCGCCCGCAGTCTGACCGCCCCTGGAGCTCACTTGAGCGACCAGTGGCAAGCGAGATGCCCAATACATGGAAGTGAGGAACTAAAGCAGCCATGAGCAGGACGTGGCAACTCCTCGGGTGAGCCCAGTCTCGGAGCAATATGTGCCGGCTCTGCAATTATGGAAGCCTCCTTGGATAGTGAGGGACTGCCCATTGTCTGCCCCTGCCTTCCCTTGAGGGCCGACCGCGATGTCGTTGGTCGTTCTATCTTGACCAGCTGAGATGTGGGCGACATCACAACAGTCTAACGTGCCTCGAAATCAGAGGAAGGTTAACCTCATTAAAAAATGCCCGCCGGAAGTCGGAAGTGTCGTCCTACGGGTATCAAACTAAAAATTGACACTACGCAATTACGTCCGAGTGAAATGTCTCGTCCGAATGTCTCTCGTGCTAGGAACAGCTCTGACTACCTAGTTTCCGAATGCCGCTCTTGTTCGGAACAGCTCTGACTAGGTAGTTTTCCGAATGTCCGCCGTGCCTGGAACAGCTCTGATGGGTACAGGGACAAGCACATGTCCGAAAACTCGCTTAGTGGAAACCAACCGCAGAGCTGTTTGTGCAGGAACGGCCCAGGGCGAGCGAAACGCCCAATATATTGAAGTGAGGAATTAAAACAGCCATGAGCAGGACGTGACGATTCCCTCGGTAAACCCAGCACCAGAGCGTTATGTGCCGGCTCTGCAATTATGGAAGCCACCCAGGATGGCGGAAAATGCTATGGACTGTCCCTGCCTTCACTTGAGGGATGACCGTGTAGTCTTCGACTGTTCCAACTTGACCAGCTGAGATGTGGACGGTACCACAAAAGTGAGAGTCTCCCAGGATTGCTAACCTGGTCAAAAATGCACGCTAAAAGTCGGATGTGTTGGCCTGAGGGTTTCGACCCGAGGGTGCCTAACCAGACACACCGCAATCACATCTGAAAAAATCACTCCGGATGAACGCAAAGAAGAAGAAGAAGTATCGACAGAGATGATGCAAGGATAGGCCAAATCGGTTCATTTTGTGTTCCTCATTCAATTGTCTGGGTACCCACCTTGAGCACACTTTCTTAAATTTCAATCGATCATGCATTATGCTGTATGATGAACCATGTGAGCACCCTATTACAGATGCTACAGAATCTATCGTTACTCGCTTGTCACCTCTAATCATCTCCTCAACCCGTTGCACGGATGCTTCTGTTGCAATCTCAACTTGACGACAAGATCGGATTTCATCAACAATTGTAGAGCGTCCTTGAGAAAATATTTCTACCCAGCTATGCACCTCTTTACGGGACAAACATTTGTTAGCATAAACAGGAAGCATTTCCGTATGAATGTCCTTTGCAGGCAGTCCTTTTGCCCCCCCCCCCCCCCCCCCAAAAAAAAAACCGCACAACAGGACGTGTCTCTTTGGTTGTACACTCCGTAAGTACAGTCGCCATTTTCTTTATGCGCTGCGCATGCGCATGCGCATGAGACACCTAGTGCCATCTGACGAACGGGAATATAAAGGTCGATGTTGCTGTCACCTAATGACACCTGTAGAAAACACCAAGTACATTTATCTGCCATCCCACAGGACTGTGTGACTTACTGATTGACTCCCCCACGTGTGTGTGTGTGTGTGTGTGTGTGTGTGTGTGTGTGTGTGTGTGTGTGTTCGTGTCTGTGTGTGTGTGTATAAATATATATATAGGAAGTCTTGGAGTTAGTACGCATGAAAAGATGACTCAGTGGGGTAAAACAATGCTCTAAGGGCTCGTCAAGTACACAGAGCAAGAGATAGACAGCAATAGAAGTGTGTGATAACATACAGACGTGATATATTGTAGTGTACGACAAGAGAAAGAGTGAATGACAGTTGGAGATCCATTGCTGCCAACCTCCATTGTGCTGGTGCCCCTTGTTTAATTGACAGCTTTCATGTTTCCATAGACTAGTGTATTCTGTGATGTCTGCGTCCTTCCCCTGTCTTGAGTGCCAAGTAATACCACTGAGTTGTTTTTCTGAACTTCTTTACTAGGATACAAGCTTCAGCATATCTCAGTCCTTAGGGAGTTGCTCTTGGCGATGTGGTCTAAGTGACGACTCTCAACCTGAAAACGAAATAGAACTGAACAGACTGCGTTAGCAATATAGGCACCCTATTATTTTTTAGCCGGTCTCTCTGGCCGAGGGGTTACAACACTTTCTCCGTAATCCCGTTTATCACGCAGAGTCTCGTAGCGGGCGAGAGCTGGGAGTGGTTCGACCCCCGCTGATGACTTGCGGGATAACTGAGCCGGCCGCCCAGAAAGCAATGGCAAACTACTGAGCGTAATCTTGCCAAGAGATCAACAGACAGCTGAAGGAAGCTGCTGTTGACAGCGATGTCCTGTAAAGGATATGTGAATTTAAAAAAAAAATTATTCTTTAAGAGGATGTGTCGGTGAGGAAGGGTGATGGTAACTCACTTCATCTGTCTAGTAGTAGTAGTAGCAGTAGGAGCAGCAGCAGCAGCAGCAGTAGTAGTAGTAGTAGTAGTAGTAGTAGTAGTAGTAGCAGTAGTAGTAGTAGTAGTAGTAGTAGTAGTAGTAGTAGTAGTAGTAGTAGTAGTAGTAGTAGTAGTAGTAGGAGTAGTAGTCAGTAGTAGTATAGGAAGAAGAAAGAAAGAAAGAAAGAAAGAAAGAAAGAAAGAAAGAAAGAAAGAAAGAAAGAAAGAAAGATGACAAATAAGTCTCAGATCGCCTCCTCAGTGTCTCACTTATCGTGCAGCTTGCAGTTAATTCTGTGTTGGTTGACTATTCTTCTGTGGCTCTCCTCATTGTGCTTTTGTCTAATTTCATCCCACTGACTTGATATTCTTCCAGATATCACTGGCACCCTGTTGTCCCCACAAACCATAGTTTGTTACATTTTGCTTAAAAAAGGTATAATGATTACAACCTATGGCGGTAAGATCAGGAATAGAGTTACACCTCTCCATAGCACAAAACCTGGGCTATCATTGTAGAGACCATGTGGTGCCCATGCGGCATGATCTCTCTTTCTCACCCTGCCTAGTTTACTCCAGAGGAAAGGTAACACATCTACACATGGAACAAGACAAGCTGCAGAAGCTGCCGGATCAGCTAAGCATTGCTGTAACTATCCACCTGTCGTAGCTTCGATCCTAGACCAATTGATGACCAAGGCTTAGGGCCTGGTCTGCCCTGCCATGTAATTTAGTCTTAAATTGCATTTCCTCGCACCAGAACAAATCTTCCAAATATGTTGTGCAAGATAATAGTATTGATTCTGTATGTCGCATTGTCAAAATTCTATTGTTTAGATTAGGAGTACGACGAAAGAAGCATCAAGATTAGGAGTAAGCCAAATATTCAAGTATTTTATTGGACATGAAGTCCTTGCGCTTAACTATTTTCATCGCGCATCAGTTCTTCTCATTTGTTCGTTTGTATCCTTAATGTGCCGGCTTCCTGGCCTAGAGGTTAGCGACTTTTCTCCGTAATCTCGTATACTCTCGTAAGTAACGTGACGACGGTGAGAATCAGCAGTGGTTCGAATCGCGTCGGTAAGTTACGGGGTATGTGAGCCGGCCGCTCAGAAAGCAATGGCAAGCTACTGAGCGTAATCTTGCCAAGAAATCAACAATCAGCTGAAAGATGCTGGTGTTGACAGCAATGTCATGTAAAGGATATGCAAACAAACAAACATCCTTAATGTCCAGGCATCCGATTCACTACCCACAGATCCGATGGTGTGTGTGTGTGTGTGTGTGTGTGTGTGTGTGTGTGTGTGTGTGTGTGTGTGTGTGCGCGCGCGTGCGTGCGTGCGTGCGTGTGTGTGTTTTTTTTTTTTTTTTGCCACTGCTCCAGAGGGATGAAGAGGTGCACAATGCCACCTGCAAGTATCACCCTAAGCCATTCCGTAGACTGACGGAACGTCTGCTATGAAGAGGATAATTCGGTGAGCCATTGTATATAACTCTTTGGTGTGTTTATACACAACACAAGCAGGTGCTCACACCAGATAAAAGCATGCGAATTCAGGTGTAAAACAACACACGACGCTTCAGAGAACGGCTTGTAATCATTTGTTATAGCTGAACTTGACAACTAGCATCTGGTGTGGGCAGATATGTACAAGAGAGAACTTCTATCTCTTAGTTAGAGGGAACACTTCTGATGTTGGCGAGCTGCGAATAAACACATACCTGTGACTTGCTTATGTAATATTTATCTTCTTCCATGGAAGCATCACACAGCGGTGTTATTTATTTTGCCTGTGGATTTCTGTTATTCGTTTTTAGTTAGATTTATAGCAATCCTGCCAATATAAACTATAACATCGATTTCTGTTTTATAATTAATCAGTGTAAAACGCAGAACACAGTGTCAAACATGTTGCTTTATTTTTGTCTGATCATACATTCTGTTAGATATTACAGCCGTGTGATACCACAGACCATAAGGGTGTAATAGAACAGTATTACTGTAATCTAGCATGCATATCCCAAGAGGCCACTAAGGTGGGTTGACTACCTCATCCCATAGAAAGCTTTGGCTAAAAAAATCCACCCGATCAAGAACAAGTCAACAGTCGAATAGCTTGACGTGATTTCTTTGAGGACTTATGCTCCACTGGGAGATAACATGCAGAAGGAAACATTCATGTTTACAGTTAATTGTTTCCCAGCGCGTGCGTGTTTGTGTGTGTTGCACCATCTGTTTCTTGTTTGCTTTGCCGATCAATGAAAGCATAATGTGCTCGGTCATTCATTCACCAATCGCTAAACGATGTGTGAGAGGATAGTTGCCTTCGTCCCCTCCCGTGTTAATTGTGTAGATCACTCGACAGTTGGAATTCCAAACGAGTAGGCTGTAATTGGTCAATGTCGTGGCGAACTGCTCTGCTAACGTTTAGAAAAAACTACTACCAATATCATAGAAACAAAACAAATATGGAAGTCTTAGAGACGGTACACATGAATTGATGGCTCAGTGGACTAATAAAAGTTATCAAGGAAATATAAATATGTAGGCCATATTAAATGACATGTAAATCTCGTATATTGTTGTGGAAAGCAAGGGGGAGCGATTACATATGGTTCTCAAGAATAAGTTGATGGACATTCACACCGCGAGAATGACAGTCGGGCTATTCTCTGTAGGCATTGGGTTGGAATCTGTGGACAATGAAATGCCTACAATCGGTGTAGGAAACATCACCAGCCTGGTTCAAACCTAGTCCGTGTGTGTTGCACTGAATAATGACCCGGTGACAAGATAAGAAGATTGAAATAAAAAGAGAGATTGAAAAAGACAGAGAGACTGAACGAGAGAGAGAGAGAGAGAGAGAGAGAGAGAGAGAGAGAGAGAGAGAGAGAGAGAGAGAGAGAGAGAGAGAGAGGTAGAGATTGACCAAGGGGGAGAAAGATTAAAAGAGAGAGAGATAGAGATAGAGATAAATATATATTCCAAGAGAGAGGTTGAAAGAGAGGGAGAGAGATTGAAAGACAGAGATTGAAAGAGCGAGAGAGAGGTGGGGAGTTGGGAGAAATGGAAAGATACATTGAAAGAGAGACCTGCTGATATGTCTCTCCACATAAGTGATGTTCCAGTACCGGTATCGCATATCATGTAGGTCTATGACCTTGGAGAGATGAAGGCGAGCTCTGCAACATAGATCCCCGTGGATCTGGGACTGTAGTACCGGATCAGCTTGCTTGTGTTCGTTGGCTTGAGCTCCAACGCGAAGTCCTGTATGTCGGATGAAGGCATCCTGTTGTCCAACATCAGTGTGATGTCATACAGGACCTGAGGTTTGCGTGAGTATCCGTTGTCCCATGTCTGGCTTATTGGTGTGCAGACTGGTGGTTCCTCGCCGTACAGGCAGACACTCTCCGACTTCGGAGGAAGTACCGGATCAGGATAAACACCCCCGTACCAACCTCACTCCGATAGGCGCAAGCACTCTGAAAGCTCAGATGATTTGAGTGGCTACTCTTCGCCATTACGAGCTGAAACTCAGCCTTCCGGAGGATTGACGACGACGACGAAGACGGCGACGACGACGAAGACGGCGACGACGACGACGACGTGAACGACCACGACGACGACACCAACTATATTGGAGAGACATGCTTACAAATATACACCAGCCTTCGGTGTGTATAGCTTGTCATGTTGCCATACTCGTGTAGACAGGGATGCACCGTGGCTGTATCCCCGTGATCAACCCTGTACAGCAAGCCATGTATTGACAACTATTTAGATATTTTCCCTGCTCTAAAACGAACACACGATTTTTATATGCTTGTGGATCTGGCAAACTGGGAGTGATTCATGTTGGATGGCTAAACTGG